>SJYC01109850.1:0-12690 GCA_006408675.1 Madoqua kirkii
AAACAACTGAGTGACTGAACTGAACTGAAGTGAACTGAGTGATGTGAAATGGCTATTTCTCAGTGCTGATTCATAAATTGCAAAGAGTTGTTTACAATTCTTATACAATGATATAGGTATATACATCTCCAATTTTAAATAACTGAATATCGTTGTGTTTCTTTTATTCTTTTACTGGAATAAACTATATGAAATACCATCCAACACTCATCACTGAATCCCAAAGGAAATATCCTTATCGTCTTTGAGCACTTACTTTTTGGGGAATAGTTTCAACAATTTATATTTTTGACCTGTCTATTTTATTTCTTCTCTATTTACAACAATGCTAATATAATGGATTAGAGTGCTATAGGATTGAATTCTAAGGCTGAGCAGGGAATGTATTCATAATGTCACCATCTTTTACTGCAGCTACTAGATGTATTCACCCTTGGAACATAATATACTTATGAAAATGATGACCTTCAAAGAGAAAATGAAACTCCCCTCCACACAATGAAGAGAAAGAGGTAGGAAAGATATATTACACAGTTTATTCTTGTTATACTGGGTAATTGTGTAGACATCTTCAATTCCCTAGCAACTGCTGGATTTGATTTTCATTTCATTATCTGAGACTATTTCTTTGCTTTACATTAAAACATGACCTCCTGGGACCTGACATGTTTGATGCATCATGTTATGAAATATAATATTTCACGGATTATTACACACCAAAAAAACAAACAAAACAAAGGAGGTAAGAATAACAACGTGCTCTCAAAGCTCCAGAAAACTTATTTCTTGGTGTATGAAATATGAGGAACTGGTTCAATGTGCTTCAACTTGGAAACAGAGAACTAATAATATCATTATTCCAGCCTCAGCTTCTACCTAAGTGTTACTTTGGACTGCACAATAACAATTAAAATGAAAGTGAAACAAAATTTAAAAGAAAATGTCAACAATCTCACTCTCAACAGATTTTCTCATAAGTCTTATAAAGTCACAATGTTAAAATTGAACTGATCTTATATTTTAGTGAATAAAGGTGTGTAACTCTGATTTATAATCAATCTACCAATTATGTTTTTGTGTTAAAAATAGTGTACATGCACCCACTCACTTAATAAAATTCTTGAGCAAATAATGCATGTTTGAATATCTAGATGGAAAGATTGAGTCTATCTTTCAGGCTAGTGAGAAAAGCTCTGAAAACAAAACCCAAATTCATCAGTGATGCCAATATATGTCAGAGAGAGACAGACCAAAGCTGAGAGAGAGAATATTCCAAATTTTGATGGGAAAAATATAATTCTCAGTCAACTTATTCTCTGAAAACTCAATGTGGAAAACTAACAGATTCACCTAGTCTTAATCTCATGTGTTTTACTCAAAATTTGCCCCTGGTTGAAACATTCTTCATCTTAGATATTGACCCTGTGACAGACTTGAACCTGCCAAAATAGTTAGTCTTTTTCTGGAGCAAGATTCTGATCTCTTTACTGGAGGAAATTGTTCAATCACCTATTTGTGCATTATTGCTCAGAAGTAGTATACTTTACCCAAGACTAGGTCAACTACTGCAAGTCAATTTTACCATAATTCCGTTCTTACATTCTTAGAGGTATCCTTCTTTACTGTTTGGAGTGATGGATGGTATCATGATGCAGGGAAATAGACCTGCACAGCACAGTGGAGTAATAAGTTCTGAATGCCATTATGTCTGAAGGTTCATATCCAAATAAGGATTTCTTATATGGGGAGCTTAAAATCATGGTACTTGATCTAGGCTGGGGTATTCAGTCAGAGAATGTAGGGAAAAAAATCTTTCCAGGCAGAAAGACAAATATTTCAAAACACTCTTTAGAGGCAGAAAAAAGAGCATGTAAAGATAATTATTATAAATGTGATATAAGATATAATTATCTTTACATGCTAATGATATAAGAAAGATAATAATAAAGGCAGTGTCCAAGCAAAAAGAAAATAATCAGCAACTAAACCAGCCTGGTAGAACTGGATGGGAGGCAGTGGGAGAGGAAGGCTTCATAGTAGAGATGAAACAAAGTATCTGATTTATTTTAAAAGATGAGTAGGAGACTGAAAAGAAAAAAACAAAATGAGAAAGTCATTTTACTTAGAAAAAAATGATAAAGCTACAGGGGCTGAGAGGGTAAAGCGTCTGCCTACAACGTGGGAGACCCGGGTTAAATCCCTGGGTAGGGAAGATCCCCTGGAGAAGGCAATGGAAACCCACTCCAGTCTCTTGCCTGGAAAATCTCATGGACTGTAAAGCCTGGTAGGCTACAGTCCACGGGGTCACAAAGAGTCGGACATGACTGAGCGACTTCACTTCACTTCACAGAGATTATAGCTCCTATTCTAGGAGAGTAGCCTGGGTGCAGTGAAAATTTATGGATGAGATAATGTCAAAGGATTATACCAGGAAGGTCCTGTTTTCTTCCATGCTAAGGAGATGCATTTTGATCCAGCACCATAACAGCACTTGTTGAAGGGTTTCAAAAGAAAAGGACACATCCAGCTCTGCATGTGAGACAGGTCTGTGGGTGATGGGTTTGAGTATGTGTTATTAAAAGGACCAAGATCAGGTCACAGGACTTAATTGAGAGGTTGTGAGAAGTCTAATTAAAATGGCAATATTAAGGATAGTGATTAGTGAGTGTACTTACCACTAAAAAGATTATGAAACAAATATGCCTGCCTTTGTGACAGAGCTCTAGAGGCGACGAGGGAAAGGAAATAAATTGGAATTTACTTTCTGCTTTGTAGCCCTGGTAACTTTATAAACGTGTTGTCAGCAAATAAGATCAAATAAAAAGGAAGAGGAGAATCACTGTATAACATTCAGACTGAACAAGTTTTTCTTTGTTGCATTTCAAAACACCACTAAAATGACAAGAGTCATATAGGTCCCCAGAACTGAACAATGGAGAGGAGAAGAAAAAGAAAAAAAGAATTGCAGAAACAATGTCATCAAATATTTTTAAAGGGGAAAAGACAGCATTTTAGCCAAGCACAGAAAGATGGAACCCAAGTAAGAAGAGGGATACTAACAGGAATAAAACTGGTCCAATTTGCTTGAATATTTTGAGTATTCAAGGTTTGAAGGAACTATAAGGGATAGATGGAAGACTAGGGGATGAAATTAGAAGGACTAGATGAATAGCTATATCTTTACCTCCCCTAGGACCCTAAAGGAATCAGAAGTTTATTCTCTAAAAATATGGAGCTAGAATATTCCAGATCCCAAGATATCTAGCACAGGGTCAGTTAAGGTGGGAAAATGGATAGAAAACAGGAGCATCTTAAGTAAAAATCTTCACTTTGGATGTTGTTACCAAGCCCTGACCATGTCCTTCCATAAACATTCCTAGCTGTTTCTAGAATGCTCTCTAGCATGTATATAAAACCTGTCTCACCACTGGAGTTAGGAATCATTTTCTGGAAAAGCTAATAAACAACTGAGGAAATATGTGCCCATCAGAAAAGTCTATTCATTGTTTACTGACTCTTGAGTAAACAAATCAGCCAGAGTCCACCCTGCCCATTCTCCTTCCCAACCTGTATTAATTCCCTGGGAATGTTGTAACAAATTAGTACAAACTCAGTAGGTTAGAACAACAGAAATGCATTCTCTCAATCTTGGTGAGGATAAATTTGTAATCAAGCAGTTCTATGTGCTCTATGTCCTTGAATGATTTGGGGAAGAATTGTTTCTTATCTCTTCCAGCTTCTTGTAACTCTAGGAATTCCTTGGTTTGTGGCAGCATAGAAATCTCTGCCTCTTTTTTATGTGACTTTTTTCATTGTTAATCTGTCTTATTTCCTTTTCTTCTCTTATAAAGATGTATACTTGGATTTAGGTTCCACACTAATCAAGGATGATCTTGTCTTCAGATTCTTAATTACATGTGCAAAGAGCCTTTTAATTTTTTTTTTCAAATAGCATCACATTCATAAGTTTCAGTAGTTAGAACATGAACCTATATCTCCAGAACTCACAATTTAAACCACTAACACACCCCCACACTCACAGAGCAAAGCCTGTTCTTGTGATTCCTAAGTGTGCATTGGGAGACACACTAGAGAAGGAAAGGGAGATGTAAAAGTGGGAGGAAGAGAAGATCATGAGCAGAAAAAATGAGATGAAGTCAAGGTCAATGGAGACACATTTTTTTGTTGTTGTTCTAGTGAAAGAACCAACTTGACATCCAACACTGGAGAAACGTTGATGAAAACTGATAGAAATGCATGATGTTGATGACAGAGAATAGCAAAACACATCTGCAAGCCTTGCCTTCCTTTGTGATGTAATGTGTCAGTAGGAAGCCAACACTGAGACAGAGTTAGGAGTGGATGTGACTTCGTGGGTGACAGTGCCTGTAAAAGACAAATGGGGGAGAAAGCAGGACTAGACAGACAACCTCAGAACACGTCACACACCTCTCAGTGTCTCAGCCAACACAAAAGTAAGTTCTAGAGCCAAGTCATGGGTTCAGTCCCTGGGTCAGAAAGATCCCCTGGAGGAGGGCATGGCAACCCACTCTGGCATTTTTGCCTGGAGAATCCCATGGATAGAGGAGCCTGCCAGGCTACAGTTCATGGGGTCCCAAAGAGTTGGCCACACTGAAGCAACTTAGTGTGAGCAAAGTCAGAGTGGCCTGTACTGAGCAAACATGACCAGACTGTAATACACCTACCATGCTCAGACACGGATTGAAGGCTGCCCTGGGAGAGTGTGCTCTTGGCATGACTAGTGAAGGGAATCATGAAGACACTGCCTCCTTCAGGTGAATGCAAGTCCCTTTGGGGAGCAAAGTGTCTTTGAGGTTACTACCATTTGTAGAAAAATAAAATTGCCACAGTTGAAGGCAAAGAATTCAAAGAGGAATTGTAAAGAATGGCTCACATGATAAACTCTAAAATATCACAGTATAAAAGACAAGAAAGCAGTGAATATTTGGACACTCCAGAAGTAAGTGATTTAATGAAGAAATAAAGATCTGACTGATGAAAGAATATCAACATACATACAAGACATTTTCATCAGAAATATAATACATGGGTATTTTGAGGGATATAAAACTCTGTATGTTTCCAGATGGTGATATGGTTTTCCCTGAGTATATGCTCAATTACTTCAGCCATATACAACTTTTTGTGACCCCATGAACTGTAGCCCACCAGTCTCCTCTATCCATGAGATTGTCCAGGCAAATATACTGAAGTGGGCTGCCATGCCCCCTCCAGGGGATCTTCCTGATCCAGGGATCAAACCTGCATATTTTACATCTCCTGTGTTGGCAGGTGGTTTTTTCGCCACTATCACCACCTGGAAAGTCCATTTTGTCCTGCATAAAAATCTCTTTCTGTTATTCTCACAAGTGATTTTTTAATCCTCTGCTACCTAAATCTCATCACACATACAGTACATACAGACACATATACACATATACACTTGGACGCAGAAACTATATGACATCTGGCTTCTGAACAGCCATTAAGTGATGAGAAAGAAAGAAAAGAAAGGGAGGAAGCAAGAAAGAAATAAAATAATTTTTTTTTAAGAAGAAAGCTCTCAAACCTTCCTAACTGTCTATTTTGAATTGAGTGAGTCAAAATTTTATTCATCAATGAATATTCTTCTGTAAGCTCCACCTCCAGGTTTGAATTTGCAAGGGCAGAGAAAGTAGGAAATATATGTGTAGATGAGAGGAGGAAAAATAAAGAAAGGTGGTGAAATGAAGGCAGTGGTGAAGATTTTGGTTGGATATGACTGTCCACAAATACTTTTTACATAGTAATTTGTGTAAGGGATAATTTATGAACCAATAAAGATACCCAACCAGTCCATCCTAAAGGAGCTCAGTCCTAAGTGCACACTGGAAGGACTGATGTTGAAGCTGAAACTCCAATACTTTGGCCACCTGATGCAAAGAACTGATTCATTTGAAAAGACCCTGATTCTGGAAAGGTTGATGGCAGAAGAAAAAAGGGATGACGGAGGATGAGATGGTTGGATGGCATCACCGACTCAATGGACATGGGTTTGAGTGGACTCCGGGAGTTGCTGAGGGACAGGCAGGCTTGGCATGCTGCTGTTCTTTGGGTCACAAAGAGTAGGACACGACTGAGTGACTGAACTGAACTGAAAGATACACACACTTACACAAGAAGTATGAAAGAGACCTTTTTCAAAAAAAGACTTGACGATCATATAAACATGCAATACAATATCTTTGTGGAGGAAAGAAACTTACAGAAACTGCTAATATACAGAAAAATAAAATTACAGAGAATACAACTGAGTGACTGAACTGAACTGAAAGATACACACACTTACACAAGAAGTATGAAAGAGACCTTTTTCAAAAAAAGACTTGACGATCATATAAACATGCAATACAATATCTTTGTGGAGGAAAGAAACTTACAGAAACTGCTAATATACAGAAAAATAAAATTACAGAGAATACTGTGGACAGCTTAATAAATAAAGGTCATCAGAGATTACCAGGAATATGAAAGTAAACACATTGAAACAGAAATTTGGAACAAAGTAACACTGTAAAAGAAGTTCTGAGTTCTTTGAAATACTTTCGTTGTAAGTTCGATATACTTACCAGTTAGTTAAAGTTTATTTTGCAGCCAGTTATGTCCCTGGCTTGCACTAAAGTCATAGTTCTTCACAGGTGTTAAATGTTGAAAAGCACAAAGTCCTGTTGACAATATGAATATAGTAAACCAGTTAGGAACATTACAGAAATATCTGAAGGTGAAAGAAGGGGTCAAAAAGAACATCTTTTATATTAATGCTATTGTAAAATATTCAAACAGCAGGTGAATGCAAGAGAAAATAAATCCTGTATACTAGAAATATTTATAAAAATTCTCACAACTAAAGCAATTGACTGTGCTTAATGTCATTTATAAAAAAATACTTGTGTGTACATGCTAATTCACATAATTATGTATGTGTATTAATTCACAAAATTATTTTTCCTTATGAAATGGAAAACAATTGAAACTAATCAAGTAATTTTAACATGCTTCTGAAGGAACAAAAGTGTTTAATTATAAAAAAGGATAAAAAGATCATTATATTAATTTCCTTACAGAATCAACACATGTGTGCTAATTAAGTTTAGTTTGGTTGCTAAGCTGTGTCCCACTCTTTGAAAACCCATGGACTGTAGCTCACTAGGCTCCTCTGTCCATGGGATTTCCCAGGCAAGAAAACTAGAGTGGGTTACCATTTTCTTCTCCAGGGTATCTTCCTGACCCAAGGATTGAACCCACATTCACTTCATTGGTAGTCAATTCTTAACCACTGAACCACCAGGAAAGCCATACATGTTACTGCTATTACTTAAAAACCACTCTAATCCCAGTTCAAAACTCCCACTGCACCTGTATGGCAGTGTCTCAAAATGCAGATGATTCTGAAGAAACAGAAGTGAGCATCTTCCCAGAGAATGTGAACGAGCTGCCACAGAGATACACAAGTAGAATCAAAAGAGGGAAATGGACTCCAGTGATAATTATAGGTCTTTAATATCTGTCCTCCAAATTCTGCAAAATTATTCCTGATGCATGAAAATAAGAAGGGTTAACTTGTCCAAAGCTGTATCCCTGAAAGAGACTCCTAGTGAGGATCTCCTAGAGACTTCCCAAATTTATTGTTTACCAGGAAAAATTAAGGTCAATCTGAAATCTTGGACCCCAGTCTCAATTTACCTATGAAGAGTAATATCACAAAAAGTTTGCCACATACTACAACTGCAAACTGATCTTATGCCCCAGATCCTAAACCTATCCTCCCAGGAAAGGGAGATTTCCCATCCAAACTTCAGCCCCCATCTACACTGAGTTGGCAGTAGGGCTCCTTGGATTAGAGATTCTGAACCATCATGTTACTTTTTGGCCCCTGCTTCTACCGCGGATATTTTTGGTTCTTTCTGAAAGCCCCACAGTCTGAGGGAGAAACAAGTCTGTTTCTCTAAGTCTCACTTCAGGTTCTGTGAACTCATTTCAGATCTCAATCAGTTGTTCCAGAATGCAGCACAGCAATGGGAACTGCTTGTCTGTCAGTGATTTTTCATCTCTGCAGGCATTAGCAATAAATACTGTTCCAGTAAATCTGATATTTCTGCTGATGATTTGTCTTTTGTGTGAGAGATCCAGAACACATTAATTTGGATACACACAGAAATCACTGGGTCCCCAATTCTGGTTCCTTAAACAGAACTCCATCTAATGACAGTTGGGAGTTTTTTAACATATTCTACTTGAACAGGAATGTTCACGAAGTCTATCTTTCACTTGGATCACAATGCACTCAGTCGAACAATAACATACATAATATAAATAAAAGGTCAAGACGTTTAGTGTGTGCTTATGTTCTATTTGCTCAAAATGATTTACTTCTAGGTACCATTTTGTTTGCAAAAAAAGAAGTGACAAGGGAAAGATGTGGCAAGTGTTTCAAATATTAACTTCATTATTTAACATTTCCCCCCTTAAGGCAAGTCTCTCTTACAAATATATGATAAATGAGAAAAAGGGCAAGAGACTTATTGATTTGGGATTAAGTGTATAGCTATAAAAGTGAACTTATCATTTTTCTTTTTTTTCCCATGCAGTGTGTTCTTTGCAGGGTTGTTCAAAGTTGCAAATTAAGTGGATCTTAAAAACACTATATAAAAATTGTTTCACAATCCATATATGATGTTTCTGACAAGTTGAAAGAAATTGTCAGTTTAAAATCATAAATTAAATGGAGTATTTTAATTTAAGATACAAGGAAATCTTTGAACTCTTTATTAAACAATTAGACCTCTACATCTAACCAATGTCTCAACTGAAATATTAAATAATGTAATTTATCATTTATGAATTAGTGTATTGCACTGGAAATGGATTTAAATGACATCATTAAAATAATGTCACCATAGAGAAGCCTATAAATGATCTGACATTCAGTCCCTTCAAATACTTGAAATTAAGATGGAATAAATCTTCACTTTGCTATCTTCCTCAATTAGCATTGGTATTTTATGAATCATTACTTTTGATGCATTATAAATACTATGGGGCACTCAATACCCTCAGTGGAAAAGCAATTCTAGTTCTTCTAGTCTAAGTTATCTGCTTTCCTGGGGTAACAAAATTCAGGTTCACTGAATAATTTGATCCCCTAGTAATCACTCAATAGGTAGCTGCTGAGTGAAAAAAGTAAGACTACAGTCAATCTGGACAAGAATTCATGGTGTCATCAAGAAAGCTTAACAGAAATTCCTTTAATGGAAACTGCAAGTGAATAAAGAGTAGTAAACTCCATATCCTAAGAATGGTTTAGGATGATCTGCGCTCAGCTACCCTTCCCTCCACGCACTCTCCATGCTCTGTGCTCCATCCACACTGGCTTGCCTTCATGTCTACAAGTATGCCATGCTCCTTCCTATCTCTAGCATAAGGGGTTGTATTTACCTAAATGTTCTTCCACTTTGTCCATAGTTAATCAATTCATTATACTCATTCTTCAGATCTCACTAGAGAGAACTTTCCTTTTTCCTCAGAGTAGGTCAAGCACCCTTCTTCCATGATTTCTAAACAGTGAATATATTTTTCCTTCTCCAGTTTTCAGTTACATATTTATTTCTTCCATTTTTCAACTTATTTTTGCTCCTCCCTAAATTATAAGCTTTCTGATGATTGTTATGGTTTGTTCTACATACATCAACATATGTTAAATTACTTAATGTATGTAGAATGAATGAATGAATATAATGATGAAAAAAATCACAATATGCTGTGTAGCCTATTAACTATGTTACAGATCAAGTAAGATATCTAAGTATTTCAGGGTGTCCATTGGCATATTTGTGAAATAGCAAAAAGCTGTAGATGGGAACACATTCTGTCCAATCTCAGTCATAATGAAGTTGCCCATGGCTCTGCTGCTATAATATCTGTCCATATAATTTATTCATCCTTTCAGCATCATAACATGTTATCTGGATCCTGAGAATGGGGTAGATAGAATGTACCTGTTCAAAGATAAAAGTGAAAATGAACATTTATGTATGGAATATATTACATAAATCCTGAAGTACAATATTGGCTGCCTTTGTATTTTGATTCAGTTAACAATTATAATCCAGTCAAAATGGGAGCTTAAAGTTTCAGAAACAGTTGCAAGTATATTCTACTATCATGTTAATGCCACACACTCCCAGCATCCTCATCAATTTTTGTCTCACTGCAACCTTGGCAGTGTTCAAGGAACAAAAAACACAAACAACGGCACAACTAAGAACAAAAACAAAACACTATACAAAACAACATAAAACAAAACAATAGAAAAACAAAGGATGGCAAGAAATAATCTTAGCCGAACACATTTTTTTAACTGAAAGAGTAGGGTTAAAAAATGTTAATTCTATCATCTTTTAAAATCAACTTAGTATAGTTCTATCATATTCATGACTACTTTATAGCTTATCCTTGGAGACTGGAACAATGCTCCCAATAGTGAGATATAATATGACTTTCTTTCCTTTGAGTTAAATGACCAGTTGTGTGCCCTTTACTGTCACTTTACTTATGTTGCCTAGCTCTCCTTGGTCAAAAGGAGAATAATAAAATGAGAACTAGAACATTTAGATAAAGTTTTACATTCTCCTTCCAGCATTTCCTCAATTTGAAATATATAACAATTGGAATGCCAAGATGAAATAGAAAAGATAAACCTGTTTTTCTTGGAAAAGCTCTTCTAAATATGCTTAAACAACAACAACAACAAAAGAAGTTCAAGTCATATAAAATAATTTAGGAAATGAGGCTCTGTGGTTTCTGAAGATCATAAGAAAGGTTACTTAAAGTTCCGATGATAAAATACATTTTTGTACTAAAGTTTATAAATGTTAACAAAGATTTAAAAAGCCAGTTTGTTGTACTTCAGCAAATTTTACTGTATATTTTCATCAAACTATTTCCAACAAAAGTTCAAATTTTAAAAAAAATTAGCATTAAAAAAATTTTAGACCATTTGTTTCAAATATATATATATATGTATAACTTCTTGTGGTGATGACCCTTTTGTTTAGAATCATTTATAGAGTAAATAGCAATGGATGTCACACAAGGATTGAGACACGAAAAAGCAATGTTAAAGATTTCAAATCAAAATAATGTTTGATAAAATCAAATTATCTTCAGTGTATTTTTTCAGTACTTTCTCATTATCTAAAATCCTTATATGCTATTTATTTAATTTGAAGTAAAAACAAATATAAACAAACACTCTAAGGAGAGTTTATGATCAACAATTACAGTTTCCTTGGAACCATTCAGTTCAGTTCAGTCACTCAGTCGTGTCCGACTCTTCGCGACCCCATGAACTGCAGCACGCCAGGCCTCCCTGTTCATCATCAACTCCCGGAGTTCACTCAAACTCACGTCCATTGAGTCGGTGATGCTATCCAGCCATCTCATCCTCTGTCGTCCCCTTCTCCTCCTGCCCCCAATCTCTCTCAGCATCAGAATCTTTTCCAATGGGTCAACTCTTCGCATGCGGTAGCCAGAGTACTGGAGTTTCAGCTTTAGCATCAGTCCCTCCAGTGAACACCCAGGACTGATCTCCTTTAGAATGGACTGATTGGATCTCCTTGCAGTCCAAGGGACTCTCAAGAGTCTTTTCCAACAGTCCATCAATTACTTCAAAAGATATCATATATTCAAAACCAGATTATGTTTATATCAGGTATAATTCATGCATCCATTTACTATTTTATTGCCAACAGAGAAATTTTTGTACTGGAAGCCAGTAAAACTATACAGTATACCATAGGATATAGATTATAAATTGTAAGAAACAAAGTTTCAAAATTTCTTTCAAATATTTGAGTTCACTTCAATATATTTGACTTCCAGTTGACTCTCAATCTAATTCTGCTGCATTGATCAAAAACGCTGTGATCAGAATTTTATTATTAAAGATCAAGTAGGTTTTTTTTTTAGTGTAGTGAAAATATAGTTAGAGTATATTAAAATGTGTTAATTTATTCTTAGTTTAAAATTCAAACTTAATTAGTACAATGGAGTACATTGCTAAATCATACATAAATATTATTAATTTTCTCAAGGAAAACAAAAGTGTAAACACAAAGAAAAATAAGAATTTAAGTAGCAAGGAAACTAAAAGATTTTTACTAACCTTAATCTGCACTCAGATTTTGAATTTGTCAGTTGCAGAATAAGCTCAAGTATAAAATCATTCTATAGTTTGTCAGAATACTGACATTTTACTTTCAGGTAAATTTTATGGCAATGGATGGTATTTAGGTTTAAAAATCTGGAGCTATAAAAAAAAAAAATCCCTTCATGGGAGATTATGAAACATAGTGTTACGACAATAAGTACAGTATTCTAGTAACTACAAAATCCAAACAAAGTATTGGCATTTAATAGGTACCTTTGTTTCTTTTATGGACTTCCCTGGTGGCTCAGTCAGTAAAGAATCTGCC
This sequence comes from Madoqua kirkii, assembly GCA_006408675.1. Taxonomy (NCBI): domain Eukaryota; kingdom Metazoa; phylum Chordata; class Mammalia; order Artiodactyla; family Bovidae; genus Madoqua; species Madoqua kirkii. Next base: position 12,534 of record SJYC01109850.1, read on the forward strand.
TGCAATGCAGGAAACCCAGGTTTGATCCCTGGGTCAGGAAGATCCCCTGGGGAAGGAAATGACAACCCACTGCAGTATTCTTGCCTGAGAAATCTCATGGACAGAGGAGCCTGGTGGGGTACAATCCTTTTAAAAATGTAGTTGTTTGAATTTATTT
>SJYC01109852.1:0-38455 GCA_006408675.1 Madoqua kirkii
TGTATAGATATTTGTACAAGGAACAGTATGAAAACTACAGATTATGATGTAATGCTTACTGAAGAGTTATAAAGACCAATCATTATGTAACAGAGTTGAAAAGAATTATGACTTCATTATTCAGTATAAGATTATGAGATATTATACTATTATTCCCGTTTTATTTCCAGGGAAACAGGCCAAGCATATAAAATTATAAAAATGCTACAAATATGAAAGACAGGAATGGAACCTATGCAATTCCAAAATTGCTTCTTGACTGATCAATTATATTAATGTCTCCTGAAAAAGATGAAAAATGCGGTCTCTCTCCTTAAGCAGCAGAGACAATATTATATACCTAAGGGAGAATGTGAAACACTGTCTAAAAATGGGAGAAAAAAATCAGTTTAGATTGAAACAGACACACACAAAAAAGTCTCTTTCTGATTACTTAGGCTTGGAGAAGAGGGGGTGGCTATGCACAGAAAATGACTGCTGAGTTAATAGGAAGCATTGACTCTCCCAATGTCACATGTAGAGCAAAATGCCAGAATAATCTCCTCTTTCAGTGACTACTGCTTTCTTATCACACCTTCTTTGCCTTCTTCATTTATAACTAGAGATACACAATTACTAAGCAATCTCTACTTTATTGACAGTCTCCAGTGCCTAGTTAATCTCTAGTTCTCTTAAACTGGCTTCAGGAAAAGTGACATCCAAAACTAACCCCTACTTTCCTTAGAACTTTCTCAAAATCACTCCATAGTATGCCAAACTTTTCAAGAGATACTGGTCTGAAATGTCACTCTTGACAGAATGTGGTCCACTGGAGAAAGGAATGGCAAACCATTTCAGTATTCTTTCTCTGAGAATCCCATGAACAGTATGAAAAGGCAAAATGATAGGATACTGAAAGAGGAATTCCCCAGGTCAGTAGGTGCCCAATATGCTACTGAAGATCAGTGGAGAAATAACTCCAGAAAGATTAAAGGGATGGAGTCAAAGCAAAAACAATACACAGTTGTGGATGTGACTGGTGATAGAAGCAAGGTCTGATGCTGTAAAGAGCAATATTGTATAGGAACATAAAATGTTAGGTCCATGAGTCAAGGCAAATTGGAAGTGCACAAACAGGAGATAGCAAGAGTGAATGTCAACATTCTAGGAATCAGCGAACTAAAATGGACTGGAATGGGTGAATTTCACTCAGATGACCATTATATCTACTACTGTAGGCAGGGATAACTTAGAAGAAATGAAGTAGCTATCATGATCAACAAAAGAGTCCAAAATGCAGTACTTGGATGCAATCTCAAAAACAACAGAATGATCTCAGTTTGTTTTCAAGGCAAACCACTCAATATCACGGTAATCCAAGCCTATGCCTCAACTAGTAATGCTGAAGAAGCTGAACAGTTTTATGAAGACCTACAAGAACTTTTATAACAATACCCGAAAAAGATATCTTTTCATTATAGGGGACTGGAATGCAAAATTAGGAAGTCAAGAAACACCTGGAGTAACAGGCAAATTTGGCCTTGTAGTACAGAATGAAGCAGGGCAAAGACTAATAGAGTTTTGCCAAGAGAACACACTAGTCATAGCAAACACTCTCTTCCAACAAAACAAGAGAGAATTCTACACATGAATATTACCAGATGGTCAATTCCGAAAGCAGACTGACTATATTCTTTGCAGCCAAAGATGGAGAAGCTTTATACAGTCAGAAAAAATAAGACTGAAAGCTGACTGTGGTTCAGATCATGAAAACCTTATTGCCAAATTCAGACTTAAATTGAAGAAAGTAGGAAAAACCATGAGACCATTCAAGTATGACCTAAATCAAATCCTTTATGATTCTACACTGGAATTGAGAAATAGATTTAAGGAACTAGATCTGATAGACAGACTGCATGATGAACTATGAATGGAGGTTCTTGACATTGTACAGACATGGATCAAGACCATCCCCATGGAAAAGAAATGCAAAAAAGCAAAATGGCTGTCTTGGGAAGCCTTACAAATAGCTGTGGAAAAAACAGAAGCAAAAAAACAAAGAAGAAAAGGAAAGATATAAACACCTGAATGCAGAGTTCCAAAGAATACCAAGAAGAAATAAGAAGGCCTTCTTCAGTGATCAATGCAAAGAAATAGAGGAAATCAACAGAATGGGAAAGACTAGAGATCTCTTCAAGAAAATTAGAGATATGAAGGGAACATTTCATGCAGAGGTGGGCTCAATAAAGGACAGAAATGGTATGGACCTAACAGAAGCAGAAGATATTAAGAAGAGATGGCAAGAATACACAGAAGAACTGTACAAAAAAGATCTTTATGACCTGGATAATCACGATGGTGTAATCACTCATCTAGAGCCAAACATCCTGAAATGTGAAATCAAGTGGGCCTTAGGAAGCATCACTACGAACAAAGCTAGTGGAGGTGGTGGAATTCCAATGGAGCTATTTCAAATCCTGAAAGATGATGCTGTGAAAGTGCTGCACTCAATATGCCAGCACATTTGGAAAACTCAGCAGTGGCCACAGGACTGGAAAAGGTCAGTTTTCATTCCAGTCCCAAAGAAAGGCAATGCCAAAGAATGCACAAACCAGCACACAATTGCACTCATCTCACATGCTAGTAAAGTAATGCTCAAAATTCTCCAAACAAGGCTTCAGTAATACGTGAACTGTGAAATTCCAGACGTTCAAGCTGGTTTTAGAAATGGCAGCAGAACCAGGGATCAAATAGCCAACATCCCCTGGATCATCAAAAAAACAAGAGAGTTCCAGAAGAACATCTATTTCTGTTTTGTTGCCTATGCCAAAGCCTTTGATTGTGTGGATCACAATAAACTGTTGAACGTTCTGAAAGAGATGGGAATACCAGACCACCTGACCTGCCTCTTGAGATACCTATATGCATGCCAAGAAGCTACAGTTAGAACTGTACATGGAAAAACAGACTGGTTCCAAATAGGAAAAGGAGTATATATCAAGGCTGTATATTGTCACTCTGCTTATTCAATTTATATGCAGAATACATCATGAGAAATGCTGTGCTGGAAGGAGCACAAGCTGGAATCAAGATTGCCAGGAGAAATATCAATAACCTCAGATATGCAGATGATACCACCCTTAAAGCAGAAAGTGAAGAGGAACTAAAAAGTCTCTTAATGAAAGTGAAAGAAGAGATTCAAAAAGTTGGCTTAAAGCTCAACATTCAGAAAATGAAGATCATGGCAACTGGTCCCATCACTCCATGGGAAATAGATGGGAAAACAGTGGAAATAGTGGCAGACTTTATTTTTGGGGGCTCCAAAGTCACTGCAGATGGTGATTGCAGCCACGAAATTAAAAGACGCTTACTCCTTGGAAGGAAAGTTATGACCAACCTAGATAGCATATTCAAAAGCACAGACATTACTTTGTCAACAAAGGTCCTTCAAGTCAAGGCTATGGTTTTTCCACTGGTCATGTATGGATATGAGAGTTGGACTGTGAAGAAAGCTGAGCACTGAAGAATTGATGCTTTTGAACTGTGGTGTTGGAGAAGACTATTGAGAGTCCCTTGGACTGCAAGGAGATACAACCAGTCCATTCTAAAGGAAATCAGTCCTGGTGTTCATTGTAAGGACTGATGCTAAAGCTGAAACTGCAGTACTTTGGCCACCTAATCTGAAGAGTTGACTCATTGGAATAGATCCTGAAGGTGAAGGCAGTAGTGGTAGGAGGAGAAGGGGATGACAGAGAATGAGATGACTGGATGATATTACCGACTTGATGGACATGACTTTGAGTAGACTCTGGCAGTTGGTGATGGATAGGGAGGCTTGGCGTGCTGCGATTTCATAGGGTTGCAAAGAGTTGGACATGACTGAGTGATTGTACTGCACTGAACTTAGTATGGATTTCCTTAATAGATATCAAAATGTGATAAATGCTATTAGACAAGTTTAAATATTTGCATTTGGAACATTGGAGAGGAAATAATTAAATTTAGTCAAAGGACCTATGAGAGTGTTTCTAAGTTTAGACCGATTTGATTGTGTCTCTAGGTCATGATGAAGGAATGGGTTGAACATGGAATGATACTGTCAAAACACATCAAAATGTTCTGCTTGGTTTTAATTAGGATTAAGGATGTTGTCTGGAAAGGAAAGTGAAAGATATTATGTGGACTATAATACTCAAATACTATACATATTCAAATCCCATAAAATAAAAGTTAAACTTACCTGTAGGCTATGAGGCTGGAAACAAAGGTATTTATACAGCATATGATGGGTAGATCTTTGAACCAGAAGAAACAAACAAACAGAAAATGTAATGTCAGTTAAAAAATGGATTGATTATGTAAAATCTGAGGCAGAGAAAACATTCATGATTTTATTACAAAAATTTGAGTGCACATTTCAGGATTGGGCTTCCCTGATGGTTCAGCTGGTAAAGAATCCACCTGCAATGAGGGAGGCCTGGGTTCAATCCCTGGGTTGGAAAGATCCCCTGGAGGAAGCAACGGCTACCGTCTTTAGTATTCTGGCCTGGAGAATTCCATGGACTTTCTAGTCCGTGGGGCCACAAAAAGTCAGACACAACTAAACGATTTTCATTTTCCTTTCCAGGTATGGGCTAGTGCCAGATGCTTAAAGTAAGGAGATGATTTTGTGCTGCAATATTTGAAGAGAGATAAAAGAGAAGGAGTACAAAAATGTGGTAAGAGTTTTAATAAAAGACAGTGGCAGGGATTTCCCTGGTGGTCTAGTAGTTAAGACTCCGTGTTCTCAATGTAGGGGACTGGGTTCAATCCCTGGTCAGGGAACTAGATCCCACATGCAACCAAAGATCTTGTAGGCTGCAACAAAGACAGAAGTACACTCATGCCACAACTAAGATCTGGCACGAACAAATAATAATATATTTTTAAAGACAGTGGCAGACTCAGAAGTTGGCTATATTATCAAAGACAGGAAGGCAGATAAATTTTTGTTTGACAGGCCAGCAAAAGCAGGCACTGTATTAAGACAGAGCTGCAAACTATCATTGGGAAATAAGTATCTGCAATAAGAGGAGAGTGGCTGAACTAGAAAAGACAATTTAAGAGTTGTCAATATGGAAGCAATTTTTGAAAATCCATCAGTAGAGGATGTTAACAAAGAAACTAACTTGAAATGAGAGAAATAAATCAATTTAGGTACCATATTTTAGAAATGAATGAATAATGAAAAACTGGTAAAAAATAGAAGAAAAACAATGAGAGACAGAAAATAAAAATGTGTATTGCCTGTAAAAATAAAGATTTTCAAGAAGAAAGAAGTTGACAGTAGCATTATACAGTGGATTGAGTGCAAGGAGAATGAAAATAAGATTTGGTGGTTGTAGAATCACTGACACCCTACTTAGAAAGCACTGCACTGTGTGCTAAGTTGTTCAGTTATGTCCAGCTTTTTCTGACTCTATGAACAGCAGCCTGCCAGGGACAAGAATGTCTATGGCAAGATTCTCCTGGCAAGAACACTGGAGTGGGTTGCCATTTCCTTCTCCAGGAATCTTTCCAACCTAGGGATCAAACCAACATTCCATGTGTCTCCTGCACTAGCAGGCAGGTTCTTTATTACTAGCACCACCTTGGAAGCCCTGCTGCTGCTGCTAAGTCACTTCAGGTATGTCTGAGTCTGTGAGACCCCATAGACAGGCCCACCAGCCTCCTCTGTCCTTAGGATTCTCCAGGCAAGAACACTGGAGTGGGTTACCATGTCCTTCCCCAATGCATGAAAGTGGAAAGTGAAAGTGAAGTTATTCAGTCATGTTCAACCCTCAGCGACCCCATGGACTGCAGCTTTCCAGGCTCCTCCATCCATTGGATTTTCCAGACAAGAGTATTGTAGTGGAGTGCCATTGTGGGAAGTCCTAAGGCATTTTAAATCTTTTTCCCAAAGCTCTCTTTTTAGGAAGAGAGATAAGTGTTAAGATATTGCTATATTTTAATTTATATAAATTTCCTCAAATCTATACCCCTTCTTGATTTCTCATTGATTTTGTGATCTTTAAAGTCCTGGAATTTTTTTAAAGTTAGGAACTCCTATGAGTGATGGTCCTGGTAGCATGTGGCAATGCAATTCAGTACTGAATGAACACAGACGTATGCTAGGAAATGAAGACCAGTGGAACCTGGCAGGATTATCTGAAGCTCCTGCTTGTATTCAAAGTGCTCTGCCATCCCTATGGGTATACATATCCATTATTTAATAACAATTGCTTTCCTATTTAAGTATAAACTTTCAACGTTGTTTAAGCTTAAGAGTATATATTCTATGTATGAATACTGTGGAGAACTTCAATGAATGGTTAATTATAATCTTTCTCATCATCCACATCTGGTTTCCTGTGGTTCCTTTGCTGTGAATTCACCATATATGTGAAATGCCAAACAAGTTAATTTTCCCATGAATGTTAAATTTTAACACAACACTTTTGCCAGTTTTTCTTTATTTTAATTCATGCATGGTACCATTCTCAATACAAAGCTAGGTAATATAGCTTATATTTTATCAGTTAAGTCATTCCAAGAATTGACAAGAACAACTTAAAGAACAGTACTAGATCAATCATTGTAATCACTTTCTCCTCTTTCTCTCAAAGACGTTTGCCATCTAAGCCACAGCTTAGGTGTCTTGATTTTTAAACCTCTGAGATCTCAGAAGAAGCACTTCTCTTTAAACAACATACAGAACTGGGTGATCCCTGCTTTGGAGGCATTCTGTATTTTTAAAAGGTGAAACTGTAAATAGCACTCTAAGGACAGTAGTCTCTTCAAACTCTGCCCTCCTCCTTGCACTAAGAGACAGATAAGATTTTCACATTTCTAAAAGCCATTTTTGAGTGACGGAAAACAGAAGGATGAATTGACAGGTAGGCAATTATCTCATTACAGGATAGGCAGGTGGAGCCCTTGCCCTTTAAACAGGGTCTCAGCTGTTTTTCTGAGCTGTGGGTGAAGAAAAGAAATGATCAATTCCCATTTAGCCTTTCCCTAATCTCCCTATCAACTAGGAACTCGGCTATGACTGAAATGTGTCTGAATATACTTGACATTTGTAAATGCCAATATAGTATTCTGAAACAATAAATACATACAGATATACTTAGAGACAAACAGTATTTGAGAGACCACAGAAGGCAAGTTAAATCTTTGGGTTTTGTTTTTATAAAAGGCAGATGTAGATTTCTTTCATGCTTAAGACAATGGTAAGAAAGATGAAGAAAAGATGATATCCTAGGGCATTTTCTGGAGGTAAAAATTCTACCAACATAGTAGGAACTTTTGTTGTGGCAAATTTCTGTAAACAAATGATACCCTGTTCCTTGTCACTGTGAAATCAAAACCAAATACCCGCTCAACCCTCTGTCACCATAAAACTGAACTAAAACACATTGTTTTCTATTTGGCAAATCCTTCTAAAATTAAGTTAGCAGAATTTTAAAGTGGTAGTGAATATTCCAAGCAGAAAGATAAGATCCTTCTTTTCTGTGTTTTATATAACAACCATTATAAAACATTTCCTCCTTGCATTCATTCATTTGTGATTTTTTAACTGAACAAATTATTTTTTATTTTTAATGTATTTTTTTATTGAAGCATAATTGCTTTACAGAATTTTGTTGTTTTCTGTCAAACCTCAACATTAATCATTCATAGGTATACATATATCCCCTCCCTTTTGAACCCCCCTCCAATCTCCCTCTCCATCCCACCTCTCCAGGTTGATACAGAGCCCCTGTTTGAGTTTCCTGAGCCATACAACAAATTCCTGTTGGCTATCTATTTTACATATGATAAGATTCCATGTTACTCATTCCATACATCTCACCCTCTGTTCCCCTCTCCCCATGTCCATGAGTCTATTCTCTATATCTATTTCTCCATTGCTGTCCTGTAAATAAGTTCTTCACCATCATACTTCCAGACTTTATATATATGGATTAGAATATATTATTCTTTCTGACTCTCTTCACTCTGTGTAATAGGTTCTAAGTTTATCCACCTCATCAGAACTAACTCAAATGTGTTCCTTTTTACAGCTGAGTAATATTCCATTGTGTATATGTACCACAACTTTTTATCCATTCATCTGTCAAGGGACATCTAGGTTGCTTTCATGTTTAAATTATTATAAATAGTGCTGCAGTGAACAATAGGATACATGTGTGCTTTTCAATTTTGGTTTCCTCAGGGTATATGCGTAGGAGTGGGATTGCTGGGTCATATGGTGGTTTGCATAGTGGCTGTGTCAATTTACATTCCCACCAGCAGTGCAAGAACATTCCCTTTTCTCTACACCCTCTCCAGCATTTGGTGTGAGGTCATTGTAATTTAAAACCTCATTACAGTTTTGACTTGCCTTCCTGTACTAATGAGCAATAATTGAGCATCTTTTAACATGTTTGTTAGCAATCTATATGTCTTCTTTGGAGAAATGTCTGTTTAGGTCTTGTTTCACTTTTTGATTCGGTTGATTTTTTCTCTAGCATTGAGTTGCATGAGCTGCTTGTATATTTTGGAAATTACGCCTTTGTCAGTTGTTTCACTTGCAATTATTTTCTCCCATTCTGAGGACTGTCTTTTAACCTTGCTTATAGTTTCCTTTTTTGTACAAAAAAGTTTAGCTTCATCAGGTGCCACTGGTTTACTTTTGTTTTTATTTCTGTTACTCTAGGAGGTGGGTCATAGATTATCTTGCTTTGATTTATGTCGTCGAGTGTTCTGCCTATGTTTTTTTTTCCCTCTAAGAGTTTTATGGTTTCTAGTATTACATCTAGGTCTTTAATCTTTGAGTTTATCTTTGTGTATGGTGTTAAGAAGCGCTCTAATTTCATTCATTTATAGGTAGCTGTCCAGTTTTTCCAACACCATTTATTGAAGAGGCTGTCTTTGCCCCATTGTATAGTCTTGACTCCTTTGTTAAAAATAAGGTACCTTTGCTAAATTCACTGATTAGCTCTAGGAACTTTCTAATACTTCTTTAGGGTTTCCTAACCACTCCAGTGTTCTTGCCTGGAGAATCCCAAGGTCAGGGGAGCCTGGTGGGCTGCCGTCTATGGGGTCACACAGAGTCAGACACGACTGAAGCGATTTAGCAACATGTACCGTATCACGTCATCTGCAAACAATGAGAGCTTTAGTTCTTCTTTTCTGAACTGAATTCCTTTTATTTCTTTTTCTTCTCTGATTGCTGTAGCTAGGGCTTCCAGAACTATGTTGAATAATAGTGGTAACTGGATACTCTTGTCTTGTTCCTGATCTTAGGGGGAATGTTTTCAGTTTTTCACCATTGAGAAAAATGTTTGCTGTAGGCTTATCATATATGATCTTTACTGTGTTGAGGTAGGTTTCTTCTATGTACATTTTTTTGAGAGTTTTAATCATAAATGGGTGCTGAATTTTCTCAAAAGCTCTTTCTGTATCTATTGAGATTATCATAGGTTTTTAACTTTTAATTTCTTAATATGGTATATCACATTGATTGATTAACATATATTAAAGAACTCTTGCATTGCTAGAATAAATCTAACGATATGAGCCTCTTGATATGTTGTTAAATTCTGTTTGCTAAAATTTTGTTGAGGATTTTTGCATCTATGTGACATTGGCCTATAGATTTCATTTTTTGTGTTGTCTTTTTCTGGTTTTGGTATCAAGGTGATAGTGGCCTTGTAGAATGAGTTTGTAAGTGTTCCTGTCTCTGCAATTTTTTGAAAGAGTCTTAAAAGGATAGGCATTACTTTTCTCTAACTGTTTGATAAAAATTTCCTGCGAAGCCATCTGGTCATGGGCTTTTGTTTTTAGGGAGATTTATGATCACAGCTTCAATTTCAGTGCTAGTAGTTGGGTTATTCATAATTTCTATTTCTTCCTGGTTCAGTCGTGGAAGATTGAACTTTTCTAAGAATCTGTCCATTTCTTCCAGGTTATCTATTTTATTGCCATAATGTTGTTCATAAGAATCTCTTAAAATCTTTTGTATTTTTTCATTGTCTGTTGTAACCTCTGCTTTTTAATTTCTAATTCTGTTAATTTGATTCTTCTCTTTTTTTTATTTTAATGAGTGAGGCTAATAGCTTGTCAATCTTATCTTCTCAAAGAATGAGCTTTTAATTTTATTAATCTTTAATATTGTTTCTTTCATTTCGTTTTCATTTATTTCTGCTCAGATCTTTATGATTTCTTTCCTTCTGCTAATTTTGGGTTGTTGTTATTCTTCTTCTGCTGCTGCTGCTTTGTTGAGTTGTTTTAAGTATACATTTAGGTGATCTATTCAATGTTTTTCTTGTTTCTTGATCTAGGATTTTATTGCTATAAACTTCTCTCTTAGGACTGCCTTCTCTACATCCTATAGGTTTTGAGTTGTCGTCTTCTCATTGTCATTTGTTTCTAGAAATTTTTTGATTTCCCTTTTGATTTTTTTCAGTAAACTGTTGGTTATTTAGAAAAGTGTTGTTTAATCTCCATGTTTTGGCATTTCTTACATTTTTTTCTTGTAATTAATATCTAGTCTAATAATATTGTGGACTGAGAAGATACTTGATATAATTCCAATTTTCTTAGGTTTATCATTTTCTGAGGTAAATTTTTGTGGCTTGTTTTGTGATCCAAGATGTGGTCTATCTTGGAGAATGGCCCATGTGCATTTGAGAAGAAGGTGTTTTCTTCTGCATTTGGATGGAATGTCTTAAATATATCAATGAGATCCATCTCATCTAATGTATCATTTAAGATTGTGGTTCCTTATTAATTTTCTCTTTTGATAATCTGTCCATTGGTGTGAGTGTGGTGTTAAAGTCTCCTATTATTATTGTGTTACTGTCAATTTCTCCTTTTATGTCTGTTCATGTTTGTCTTATGTTTGGAGGTGCTCCTATGTTGGGTGCATAGACATTTATAATTGTTATGTCTTCCTGTTTGATTTATCCCTTGAACATTATGCTGTGTACTTCCTAATCTCTTGTAATCTTCTTTATTTTAAGGTATATTTAGTCTAATATGATGATTGCTACTCCAACTTTCTTCTGCTTCCAATTTGCATGCAATATATTTTTCCATTCTCTCGCATTCTGTCTATATCTGTCTTAGGTCCAAAGTGGGTTACTATTAGACAGCATATATATGGGTCTTATTTTGTATCCATTCAGCCAGTCTGTAAGACTGGAGAAATGGTGATGAAAACTGATGGAAATGCATGATGTTGATGATAGAGAATAGCAAAACACATCTGAAGGCCTTGCTTTCCATTGTAATGTAACATGTCAGTAGGTAGTCAACACTGAGACTGAATTAGGAGTGGATGTGACTTCGTGGGTGATAGTGCCTGTAAGATAAATGGAGCAGAAAGCAGAACGAGGCAGATAGTCTCAGAACACATCACATGCCTTTCAGTGTTTCAGCCAATACAACAGGAAGCTCTAGAGCCAAGTCATGGTTCAATTCCGAGGTATGGAAGATCCCTTGGAAGAGGACATGACAACCTACTCTGGCATTTTTGCCTGGTGAATCCCATGGATAGAGAAGCCTTCCAGGCTACAGTTCATAGAGTAAAATGGAGTTAGCCATGACTGAAGCAACTTAGCATGAGCAAAGTCAGAGTGGTCTGTACTGAGCAAACATGACCAGGCTATAATACATCTACCATGCTCACACACGGATTGAAGGCTGCCCTGGGAGAGTGTGCTCTTGGCTTAACTACTGAAGGGAGTCATGAAGACACTACCTCCTTCAGATGAATGTAAGTTCCTTTGTAAAGCAAAGTATCTTCAAGGCAACTACCATTTATAAAAGAAATATAATTGTCACCAGTAAGTGAAGGCAAGTTCAAAGAGGAATATTACAGTATAAAAAACTGGAAAATGAATGAATATTTGGACACTCCAGAAGTATGTGATTTAACAAAGAGATAATGATATGACTGCTGAAAGAATACCAACATACATACAAGATATTTTCATCAGAATCATAATACATGGGCATGTTGAGGGATAGTAATGTACCATACATGATAAAATTCTATGTTTCCAAATGATGATATGGTTTTGCCTGAGTGTATGCTCAATTACTTTAGTCAATCCAACTCTTTGTGACCCCATGGACTGTAGCCCTCAGGCTACTCTATCTATGAGATTGTCCAGGTAAGAATACTGGAGTTGGCTGCCATGCTCCCCTCCAAAGGGTCTTCCTGATCCAGGGATCAAACCTGCATCTCTTACTTCTCCTGTGTTGTCAGGTGGCTTCTTTACCACTAGCACCACATGGGAAGTCCATTTTGCCCTGCATAAAAGTCTCTTTCTGTTACCCTCACAAGTGATTGTTTAATCCTTTCTGCCTAAATCTCTTCACACATATATAGGATATATATTTTTCCATCCTCTCATGTTCAGTCCATAACTATCTTTAGGTCTGAAGTGAGTTACTTTCAGACAACATATATATGGGTCTTATTTTTGTATCTACTCAGCCACTCTGCATCTTTCTTTTGGTTGGAACATTTAATCTGTTTACATTTAAAGGAATTATTGATATATATGTTCTTATTGCCATGATCTTAATTGTTTGGAGTTGATTTTCTATATATTTTTTCTTCTCTTGTATTTCTTGCCTATAGAAGTCCCTTTAACACTTGTTGTAAAGCTGGTTTGGTGGTACTGAAATCTGTTAAGTTTGCTTGTTGAAAAGCTTTTTATTTCTCCATCTATTTGGCATGAGATCCCTTCCAGGTACTGTATTTTTGGTTGTAGACTTTTCCCCTTCAATACTTTAAATATATAGTGTCATTCCATTATGGCCTGTAGCATTTCTGTTTAAAGATCAGCTATTAAGAAAATGGGATTTCCCTTGTATGTTACTTGTTTCTTCTCCTTTGTTGCTTTTATTTATATTTTGGTCTTTAGTCTTGCTAATTAGTATTTGTTTTGACACATTTCTCCCTGGGTTTATCCTGTATTGGACTTTGTGTGCCTCTTGGACTTGATTGACTACTTCCTTGTCCATGTTGGCAAATTTTTTCAACTATAATCTCTTCAAAAATGTTCTCTTTTTCTCTTCTTCTTCTAGGATGCCTATAACTTGAATTCTGGTGTGTTTGATGTTGTCCCAGGGGTCTCTGAGACTGTCCTCAGTTCTTTCCATTCTTTTTATTTTATTCTGCTCTTCAGAAGTTATTTCCACCATTGTATCTTCCAACTCACTGATTTGCTCTACTTCAGGTATTATGCTATTGATTCCTTCTAGAATATTTTAAATTTCAATAACTGTGTTGTTTGTGTCTGTATGTTTATCCTTTAATTCTTCTAGATCTTTGTTAGTTGATTCTTGCATTTTCTTTATTTTGTTTTCAAGGTTTTTGATCATCTTTACTATCATTATTCTGAATTCTTTTTCAGGTAGTTTGCCTGTTTCCTCTTCCTTTATTTGCACTTCTCTGTTTCTAGTTGGTTTCTTCATTTTTATTTTTAATTTTTATTTTTTAACTTATTCTGTTTGAGGTCTCCTTTTCGAAGGATTCACGGTTGAATTTGTTCTTCCTTTTGGTTTCTGCCCTACTAAGGTTAGTCCAGTGGTTTGTGTAAGCTTTCTATAGGGTGAGATTTGTGCTGAGATTTTGTTTGCTTCTTTTTCTTCTGATTGGCAAGGCAGAATGAGGAGATAATCTCCAGTCTGCTGATGTGTTGGTTTGTATTTTTATTTGTTGTTTAGATGAGGCATCCTACACAGGGTGCTACTGGTGGTTGCATGATTCCAGGTCTTGTATTCAAGTGGTTTCCTTTGTATGAGTTTTCACTATTTGATACTTCCTGGGGTGAGTTTTCAGGTAGCCTATAGTCTTGGAGTCAGTGCTCCCACTCCAGAGGCTCAGGGCTTAATCTCTTTTCAGCAATGGAGATTCCACAAGGGATTTGTTATGGCATTAAGTGAGATTAAAATAAATACCCAGAAAGGAGACGTCAAAGATGAATTCTCTAATATAAATAATGGAAGGATCCTCTATGACCCACCTCCCAAGATAATGGAAATAAAAACAAAAATAAACAAATAGGATCTAATTAAACTTAAAAGCTTTTGCACAACCAAGGAAACTATAAGCAAGGTGAAAAGACAGCCTTCTGAATGGGAGAAAATAACAGCAAATGAAGCAACTGACAAAGAATTAATCTCAAAAATATACAAGCAACTTATACAGCCTAATACCAGAAAAATAAATGACCCAATCAAAAATTGGGCCAAAGAACTAAACAGACATTTCTCCAAAGAAGACATACAGATGGCTAACAAATACATGAAAAGATGCTCAACATCACTCATTATCAGAAAAATACAAATCAAAAGCACAATGAGGTACCATCTCATGCTGGTCATAATGGCTACTATCCAAAAGTCTACAAACAATAAGTGCTGGAGAGGGTGTGGAGAAAAAGGAACCCTCTTTCACTGTTGGTGGGAATGCAAACTAGTACAGCCACTACGGAGAACAGTGCGGAGATTCCTTCAAAAACTGGAAAATTTAACTGCCTTATGATCCTGCAATCTCACTGCTGGGCATACACACCAGGAAACCAGAATTGAAAGAGATAATGTTCATTGCATCACTGTTTATAAAAGTCAGGACATGAAAGCAACCTAGATGTCCATCAGCAGATGAATGGATAAGAAAGTTGTGGTACATATACAGAATGGAATATTACTCAGCTATTAAAAAGAATGCATTTGAATCAGAGATGGATAAAATTGGAGCCTGTTATATATAGTGAAGTAAGTCAGAAATAAAAAGAGCAATACATAATATTAATGCATATATATGGAATTTAGAAAGATAGTAACGCTGACCCTATATGCAAGACAGAAAAAGAGACACAGATGCAAAGAACAGACATTTGGACTCTGTGAGAGAAGACGAGGATGGGATGATTTGAGAGAATAACATTGAAACATGTATATTGTCATATGTGAAATAGATCACCAGTCCTGGTTCAGTGCATGAGACAGGGTGCCCAGGGGTAGTACACTGGGATGACGCTGAGGGATGGAATGGGAAGGGAGGTGGGAGAGGGGTTCAGGGTGGGGAACACATGTACACCCATGGCTGATTCATGTCAATGTATAGCAAAATCATCACAACACTATAAAGTGATTAGCCTCCAATTAAATTTTTTAAATAAAAAAAGGTGAAAGAAATGTAAACAATAAAAAAAAATTAAAAAAAAAAAATGATGGAATGGGAAGGGAGGTGGGAGAGGGGTTCAGGGTGGGGAACACATGTACACCCATGGCTGATTCATGTCAATGTATAGCAAAATCATCACAACACTATAAAGTGATTAGCCTCCAATTAAATTTTTTTAATAAAAAAAGGTGAAAGAAATGTAAACAATAAAAAAAAATTAAAAAAAAAAAACCAGATGAACCCAGACAAGTGGCAGTTACAAAGTCAGTCAAATAACAACTAAAATAATGGAATGTACAAATATACATATACATCCACAAACAGTCTAAACAGTCCAACAAAAATAAAGTACAGTAGATTAACCTGGCAAACAAAGGAAATCAAAAATTATGTTTACCTCTTAAGAACAAAACTAACTAAAGCACAAACTGGAAAACAAAACTAAAAAGATGCCAAGTGCAGAATAGAGCAAAGAAAACAAAACTAACAAAACCGTTGAGAGGAAAGGAAAGAAAGACTAGATATGCAAAGTTAAACAGAGATAGATATATATTTATATACATTAAAGATTAACTGCAAGGGGAAAAGAATATTAGGAAAAGCAAACCAAGGAATAAATGTAGAAAAAATAATAATAGGTTTAAAAATTAAAGTTAAAACAAGAAAAGAAAAAAGAACAAAAAGAGGAAAATTCCACAGACCTGCAAAAGCCCAGTTAGAGGCAGAGGTTTATAACATCAGTAACATATGTGACTGAGGAAAACAAAACACTCAAAAGCTTAATTAGATTTCATAGTGCCAGTAAAATTGACAACTACAACAGAGGGGGGGGAAGGAAAATCAAAATCCAAAAGAATCTACAGAACAAGACAAAACATAAAAATAATAAATGTTCTTCATGCATTACTACTGTCAGAGTCCTTTCTCATGCTGGCAGTCACAATCCACCTCACCTCCCTAGATGGGCTCCAACATTGTGCTGATCTCTGGACCTGCTGTGGGGGCAGCTCAGATTCTAATCTGGTCCTACTCCTGTGTGTTCTTGCCTCAAATATCCACAGCTATCAAAACTAGTAAATTTTCTTTTGTGGGAGCTCTCAACAACCTTTTATATATTCCATAGACATAGAGTCTACCTAGTTGATCATATGAATATAATCTACAGCTTGTACACACAGTGGGAACGTTTTGGGTCTTCTTCCTTAACTGCATTGTCCCTAGATTTCAACTATGGTTTTATTTCCACTTCTGCATGTGGGGCATCCACTAGGGTTTGCTCCTGAGGCTGCCCTGGACAACCTAGATTTGCCCCTGAGAGGGCCAGGTGTGGAGTGGTACTTGGGTCACAGGGCTTCTGACAGCACCAGGTACTCAGGGGAGTTGGCAGCTAGAACAGCAGGAAATATAGTGCTCTAGAAGAGTATGGCAACCAGTATTGGCAAATACACTACAGTATCCTTGCCTGGTGAACAGCCCTCCTTGACAAAGAAGCCTGGCAGGCCACAGTCTACAGGGTTGCAAAGATCAGACATGACCGAAATGACCCGGCACACTTAGACACAAGACTTTTTTTGCCTATGGGAGCTCTGCTCCAATGAGAGTTGAGCATGAAGGTGGTCCAGCTGCTTGGCTTGTGGGGACCCTGGGGCACCAAGTGTGGAGGAACACCGACTGTCTCTGCTGCAGGAGTTATGGCCCTGCTGCTGCTGCTGCTAAGTCATTTCAGTCGTGTCTGACTATGTGTGACCCCATAGACAGCAGCCCACCAGGCTCCTCTTTCCCTAGGATTCTTCAGGCAAGAACACTGAAGTGGGTTGCCATTTCCTTCTCCAATGCATGAGAGTGAAAGGTGAAAGTGAAGTCGTTCAGTCATGTCCAACTCTTAGGAATCCCATGGACTGCAGCCTACCAGGCTTCTCCATCCATGACATTTTCCAGGCAAGAGTACTGGAGTGGGTTGCTGTTGCCTTCTCCAGTTATAGCCCTATCAGTGTCTTTTTTCTAGTCTCTTGTAGCTGGCGATCAGAAGGCCTCTTTGGCCAGTCTTTCTCTGTAGTTCTGCCCATTCAGGCACTTAGAGTGCTCCCTTGCCTGGGTCCTTCTCTGTTGTTCAGTGTGTCAGGCAAATAGAGAAGCCCCCTGGCTGGGGTTCTACTCTATAGACTGGCTTGTAAGGCACTTAAAGGGGCACCCTAGGTGGGTCCAACTCTGTAGTTTGGCACTGCTGCTGTTGCTGCTGCTAAGTCACTTCAGTTGTGTTCGACTCTATGTGACCCCATAGATAGCAGCCCACTAGGCTCCCCCGTCCCTGGGATTCTCCAGGCAAAAACACTGGAATGGGTTGCCATTTCCTTCTGCAATTCATGAAAGTGAAAAGTGAAAGTGAAATTGGTCAGTCAGTGGGTCAGTCGTATCTGACCCCTCAGCGACCCCATGGACTGCAGCCTTCCAGGCTCGACCGTCCATGGGATTTTCCGCATCAGTCACTTAAAGGAGCATCCTCGGTTGGGTGCTACTCTGTAGTCTAGTGAGTCAGATATTTGATGGGCCAGCCTCTCTACTGTTCAGCTGCCAGTGCTGGCATGTACGGAGAGAGAGGCTTTACTGATGGCTCCATCCCCTATGCATGACTTAACAGTATTGCCTTGCTTCCATGGCTGCTGGGCTTTCATTCACAGGCATTTCCCATCACAATCTCCTTCCTCACATCCCCTCAATCTGCCTCTCTGCAGTCAAGAGCAGCCCTCACCTTGGGATTGCTCCATAATTCCTAAACTGCTCCCAGCCGCTGCACCTTCCAAGAGACTTGCATCCCTGTTGGGGTATGTATGGCTGCAGCAAGAAGTATATGCTTCTTCTTCCATTAAGGCTGCCACAGGCTAGCTGTTTCACTCTCAACCTTAAATGTTTCTCTGACTCAGGCTAATTGCCCCGCTGTGGTGATCAGACCCCTGCTTCAGTTACCCCACTGGCCAAGGGCTGGTCCAATCCTACTATCACTAACAATTTCATTGTCCTACTGAGTTTTGCATGGTTCTATATATTATTTTCCACTGCTCTCAGCTGGTATTATGCATGCACTTCCATGTCTGAAGGTGTATTCTTGATATATCCATGGAGAGAGATGTACTCCATGTCCACCTACTCTGCCAACTTGTTCTCCTAATTGAACAACTCTCAGTGGACATGAGTTTGAGAAAACTCTGGGACATAGTGAAGGACACAGAAGCCTGGCACACTGCAGTCCATGGGGTATCAAAGCATTAACACAACTTACCAACTGAACAACAAGAACAATATAGAAAAACAAAATGTTAATAGCTTTTACATTTTTTCTTTTAACCTCCAAATACTATTTAAAGTTGATCCTTAAAAAACACCTGGGTTGAGGGTGCTGACTGCACTGCTGAAAATCCACGGATTACTTTACCCATCAGCCCTCCATCTACATAGTTCCACAGCTGAGTGCTCAATCAACCAGGGATCCTGTAGTTTCAAAGGACTATTTAGTTTAAAAAAATCTGCAGTAGACATGGACAGTTTTAATCTATATTTTTCAAAAGACCACTATAATTGGAAATTCAGTCATTCTTTGGGAGGAGCTAATCTAAAGACCCATATGAGACTTAATGACATTTCACTGATGATATTAATTATCATGATTCAATGCTCTTTCACTGGCATTTGCCCCTACCTCTACTTTTAATCATATTTAGCAGTATCTTCATACTATTTTGGCCTCCCTGGTGGCTCAGCTGGTAAGGAATACACTTGTAATGTAGGAGACCTGGGTTTGCTCCCTGGGTTGGGAAGATCCCTTGGAGAAGGGAATAGCTACCCACTCCAGTATTCTGGCTTGGAGAATTCCATGGATTGTATAGTCCATGAGGTCTCAGGTCGGGCACAACTGTGCAAATATTTAGTGAATCAGTTCAGTTCAGTTCAGTCTCTCAGTCGTGTTCGACTCTTTGCGACCCCATGAAATCGGAGCATGCCAGGCCTCCCTGTTCATTACCATCTTTCAGAGTTCACTCAGACTCACATCCATTGAGTCTGTGATGCCATCCAGTCATCTCATCCTCTGTCGTCCCCTTCTCCTCTTGCCCCCATTCCCTCCCAGCATCAGAGTCTTTTCCAATGTGTCAACTCTTCGCATGAGGTGGACAAAGTACTGGAGTTTCAGCTTTAGCATCGTTCCTTCCAATGAACACCCAGGACTGATCCCCTTTAGGATGGACTGGTTGGATCTCCTTGCAGTCCAAGGGACTCTTAAGAGTCTTCTCCAACACCACATTTCAAAAGCATCAATTCTTCGGCACTCAGCCTTCTTCACAGTCCAACTCTCACATCCATACATGAACACAGGAAAAACCATAGCCTTGACTAGATGGACCTTAGTTGGCAAAGTAATGTCTCTGCTTTTGAATATACTATCTAGGTTGGTCATAACTTTTCTTCCAAGGAGTAAGCATCTTCTAATTTCATGGCTGTTAGTTGGTCATAATATTTGGTACGATGCTCATGGCAATAGAGGGAGCATACTTACTTCAACAAAAAGAGGAAAAAGAAAGAATGCAAGGATGTCAGCATTTATGGAGTGGATGAGGCCTTCCTCTGTTCATCATTCAGCACATTTCTATAATGAATTATTGATATAAATGCTAAAGGACCACATTTTTTTTTTCCTTCAGAAAAGGGTCTTGTATATAAACTTTTGCTCAAGCACTTGAAAACATCCTAAAATAACTTATGAAAAAAAAAAGGGAAAACAACAAACAAAAATTTGATACTTGGGGAAAGTTTGCCTAAATTACTATTATTATTTTTTTGCTCAATGATTTTCCTTTGGTAAATTTTAGGAATAGTTTAATTATCCATATACCTTATTGTCTTTTCTCTTATTCTTAACAGTGTCAAGGTTGGAAGAAGGCTATGGAATCATTCATGAGAACACATGCAGTTAATATATAGTAGGAACTGCCATTTCCTGCCAGCTCATCCTAGGTGCAGAACACTGTTCAAAGGACTTCATGCACATTTGCACATTTCCTCTTCAGCCAGAACTGTGGGGTGTAGGAGGCTATTCTCATTTGACAATGGAAGAGACTTAGTATTTGAAAAATTAAGAAATGTGCCCAAGATTATATGCAAATAACTGACAGAAGTGGAGCAATGTGACACTAGGATCTGTTATAATAACCACACTCTCCTTTTGATAGATTTCAAGATAAGGAGCAATTGTATGAATATTTGCATTGCTGATGCTAACACAGAAACTACTTTGAATAAGCAAGATATATATAGGCATCTAGTTATTTGAATTTATATAAGAAGTTAAAAACTTGCATATTTGACATAATTATTCATCCAACTATTTAGCGATATTTTGTAAAGTTTCACTGTAATTTTGTAAGCTGCACATAAGAGTTTCACCTAAAAACAGACAGTTTCTTTAACATGAGGGCTTTAATATTGTTCTTCTATATACAAAATTTGAAATTTTCACATATATATCACATACAGTATTTATAGCAAATATATACACCCTATGTAGTGTTCATATATTTATATATTGAAATGTAATACATATAATATTTGTGTACATGGGAATGTACAGCTTATGTTTCTACACACACACAGGGAATATGAGTTGAATATATGAAAATATAATAAACTTTGATAAAAATGTATGTTAGAAAACTGTTTAATTTTCAATTTTAATGAGCATTGTTCTTATTTATTTAATATGGTAACATTTATTAAATAAAAATTATGTTATCCAGAATTTAGATCATTGAAATATCTATTTAAAAATGGATTCTAATTACTCTATACACTCAGTTCAGTTCAGTTCAGCCACTCAATCGTGGCGAACTCTTTGTGACCCCATAAGGTGCAGCACACCAGGCCTCCATGTCCATCACCAACTCCAGGAGTTTACTCAAACTCAAGTCCATTGAGTCGGTAATGCTATCCAACCATCTTATCTTCTCTTGTCCCCTTCTCCTCCTGCTTTCCATCTTTCCCAGCATCAGGGTCTTTTTAAATGAGTCAGCTCTTCACATCAGAGGGCCAAAGTATTGGAGTTTCAGCTTCAACATCAGTCCTACCAATGAACACCCAGAATTGATCTCCTTTAGGATGGACTGGTTGGTTCTCCTTGCAGTCCAAGTGATTCTCAAGAGTCTTCTCCAACACCATAGTTCAAAAGCATCAATTCTTCTGTGCTCAGCTTTCTTTATAGTCTAACTCTCATATGCATACATAACCACTGGCAAAACCATAGCCTTGACTAGAGGGGCCTTTTTCTGCAAAGTAATGGCTCTGGTGTTTTAATATGCTGTCTAGGTTGGTCATAACACTCCTTCTAATGAGTAAGTGACTTTTTATTTCATGGTTGCAATCAAAATCTTCAGTGATTTTTGTAGTCCAAAAAAATAAACTCTGCCACTGTTTCCACTGTTTCCCCATCTATTTCCCATGAAGTGATCGAACCAGAAGCCATTATCTTTGTTTTCAGAATATTGAACTTTAAGCCAACTTTTTCACTCTCCTCTTTCACTTTCATCAAGAGGCTCTTCTGTTCTTCTTCACTTTTTGCCATAAGGGTGGTGTCATCTGCATATCTGAGGTTATTGATATTTCTCCTGATAATCTTGATTCCAGATTGTGTTTCCTCCAGCCCAAAGTTTCTCATGATGTACTCTGCATATAAGTTAAATAAGCAGGGTGACAATATACAGCTTTGACATATTCCTTTTCCTATTTGGAACCAGTCTGTTATTCCATGTCCACTTCTAACTGTTGCCTCCAGACCTACATACAGGTTTCTCAAGAGGCAGGTCAGGTGGTCTGGTATTCCCATCTCCTTCAGAATTTTCCACAGTTTGTTGTGATCCACACAGTCAAAGGCTCTGGCATAGTCAATAAAGCTGAAATGGATGTTTCTCTGGAACTCTTTTTTTTTTTTTTTAATTATCCAGTGTATGTTGGCAGTTTGATCTCTGGTTCTTCTGCCTTTTCTAAAACTAGCTTGAACATCTATCTGGAAGTTCATGGTTCACGTATTGCTGAAGCTTGGCTTGGAGAATTTTGAACATTGCTTTGCTAGTGTGTGAAATGAGTGTAATTGTGTGCAGTAGTCTGAGCATTCTTTGGCATTGCCTTTCTTAGGGATTGGAATGAAAACTGATCTTTTATAGTCTTGTGGCCACTGCTGATTTTTCCAAATTTGCTGGCATATTGAGTGCATCACTTTCACAGCATCATCTTTTTGTTTTCTTTCTGTTTTTAAAAATATAAATTTATTTATTTTAATTGGAGGTTAATTACTTTACAATATTGCATTGGTTTTGCCATATATCAACATGAATCTGCCACAGGTATACATGTGCTCCCCATCCTAAACCCCCCTCCTTCCTCCCTCCCGTACCATCCTTCTGGGTCATCTAAGTGCACCAGTCCCAGGCATCCAATATCATGCATCAAATCTGGACTGGCAATTCATTTCATATATGATATTATACATGTTCCATTAAAAAAATACATTTGAATCAGTTCTAATGAGATGGATGAAACTGGAGCCTATTATACATAATGAAGTAAGCCAGAAAAATAAATACAGTAGCATCTTTTAAGATTTGATATAATTCAAATGGAATTCCATCACCTCCACTAGCTTAGTTCATAGTGATGCTTCCTAAGGCCCACTTGACTTCATTCTAGGATATACTATTCTATACACTAATGATCAATTTATTTTAGAAACCTAAATATCTAGTTTTTTAATATCTAGGCTAGTATCTAAAAATATATTAAATATATAACTAGCATGCTCCCTGGTGGGAGTTTAAAATGGTAAAATTATTTTGAAAAATAGTGTAAAATTTCCTAAAAATTAATATACACTTATCATATGACCAAGCCAATTCAATTCCAGAAGCTTACTGAAGGCAAATGACAATATATATCCACATATAATCTCATATACTTATATTCATAATAGTTAATACTTGGCAATAGCTCACATGTGTTCACCAAAAGATGAAAGGGTAACTACATATGGCATATCGAATCAATGGAAGACTTGAAAGGTTGTTGCTGAACCATGAAAGAAGCTGGGAGTCTTTGCTTTTGGAGGAAAATTCAATCTGGGGCCAGAGAGGAGGCTTGATTGCTCAGAGCTTTTGTGTAATAGTTTTATTAATGTGTAAAAGAGATATAGAAAGCTTCTGACATAGACATCAGAAGGGGTCAGAAAGAGTACCCCCTTGCTAGTGTTAGCAATGGAGTTAATACATTTTAATTAGTTATTACAGCGAATAAAAAGAATGTCTGGAGGTTGTAAAGACCTTACTAGGTCCACTTCTATAATTTACATTTAAAGACAACGAGATTAGCCAGAAGTGTTCCCCCCACCCCCAGAGGCTGTCCTCAAGCAGGATATGTTATTGTTATATAATCCTAGGAATCTAGAGGAAATATATACATACATACATACATACATACATACATACATACATAAAACATTTGTCTTTTCCTCCTCCTTGAGAACCCCAGATTCCTGTCTCCTTGGGGACCCCTGCACTTCTTATCAACCTGCCTAGGAACTGACTCTCTCAGACTACTCAGCAATAAACAAGGCATAACTTATGATAAAAGCAATACAATGGACTACTGTCAAAATTATCTTAAGGAAAAGAAGCCAGACACAAAAAAGGAAGCATTGGGGTAACTGTAAAAGAAGCGATTAAAGGCCATGAATATGGAAACACAAAAAAAAGTCTTGCATATTAAATGTAACTGAGATTGCACAAATGTGTTCATTGCTTAGAATTCATTTACTTGTACATTAAAAAAATTTATCAGCTTATAGTTGACTTAAAATGTTGTGTTAGTTTCTAATATTCAGCAAAGTAAATCAGTTATACATATACATATACCCATTCATTTTCAGATTCCTTTCCAATACATGTCATTAGAGGGCACTGAGTAGAGTGGATTTTATTATTTATTATATTATATTATATTATATTATATTATTTATTTTTAATTAGTTATTATTTTAAATATAATTATATACACGCCAACCCAGTCTCCTTATTTATCCCTCTTGTCACCACTACTTCCCCATCCCCCTTGTAACTTTCAATTTGTTTTCTACATCTTGTACATTCTAAATGGATGCAGTTCATGGTGGGTTGATTGTATCACCACAAATTTTTTAAAGAGATATATTAAATTTACTCTTGCTGATTTGAAGTACCTGCATAAGCATTCAATAATCTGAGTACAAATTTTGCATGCAAGTAATTTGCTATCTCTTAATTTTTAAGAATCATTTAATAAACCAAAAGCCATGACTTCAATATATTATTCTAAGTCCACATTTCTTAATTGTAAATATACTCATATTCTAGACTAGCAGGGGCATGGAGTGTGGTAAAGTGTGTAGAGGGCTCACACAGTTTAATAAAATTGACATTTCCAAATGATAACCTAAAATAATTAACTGGCTATCTCAAACTTATTTCAAAGTATATTGCAGGAACATAGATATCTTATACTTATTATTAAGAACTCTTATGAAAGGGAGATATTTGTAAGAAATTGCCATATTGTGGTTCTGGTTTTCTCAGGCTCAGTGGTAAAGAATCTGCCTAACTATGCGGGGGGCTTGGATGTGATACCTGGGTCCAGAAGATCCCCTGGAGCAGAAAATAGCAACCTATTCCAGGTGGTAAAGAGTCTGCCTGCAATGCCAGAGACCTGGGCTCAATCCCTGGGTCAGGAAAATCCCTTAGAGAAGGGAATACCATCCAACTCCAGTATTCTAGGCTGGAGAATTCCATGGACAGAGGAGCCTGGCTGGATGCTTCCAGGGAGTCACAAATAGTCCCGCACAACTGCGTGACTTTCACTCACTCCAGTACTTGTTGTTTACTCAATAAGTCATGCTTGACTCTTAAATTTCCATGGACTATAGCCCACCAGACTCCTCTGTCCACAGGATTTCCCAGGCAAGAATACTGGAGTGGGTAGCTGTTTCCTTTTCTAAGGGATCGTCCCCTCCCATGGATCAAACCAAGATCTCCTGCATTGCAGGCATATTCTTTACAGCTAAAGGCTGGTGGGCTACAGTTAATGGGGTTGCAAAGATCTGGACATGATACCTATTAAACAACAACAGTCATAAGCCCATTAGAGCACAGGTCCCCAATCTTGAAGATCAAATGCTTGATGATCTGAGGTGGAGCTGGTGCATTATAATAATAATAGAAATAAGTGAAAGTGTACTCATTCCACATGCTAGTAAAGTAATGCTCAAAATTCTCCAAGCCAGACTTCAGCAATATGTGAATCATGAAATTCCAGGTGTTCAAGCTGGCTTTAGCAAAGGCAGAGGAACCAGAGACCAAATTGTCAACATCTGCCTGATCATCAAAAAAGCAAGAGAATTACAGAAAACATATATTTCTGCTTTATTGACTATGCCAAAGCCTTTGACTGTGTGGATCACAATAAACAGTGAAAAATTCTGAGAGAGATGGGAATACCAGACCACCTAACCTGCCTCTTGAGAAACCTGTATGCAGGTCAGAAAGCAACAGATGGACCTGGACATGGAACAACAGACTGGTTCCATTTAGGAAAAGGAGTACGTCAAGGCTGTATATTGTCACTCTGCTTATTTAACTTATATACAGAGTACATCATGAGAAACTGGGCTGTAGGAAACACAAGCTGGAATCAAGATTGCTGGGAGAAATATCAGTAACCTCAGATATGCAGATGACACCACCCTTATGGCAGAAGTGATGAGAAAGCTAAGAGGCTATTGATGAAAGTGAAAGAGAAGAGTGAAAAAGTTGGCTTAAAGCTGAACATTCAGAAAACTAAGATCATGGCATCCAGTCCCATCACTAGGGCAAACAGTGGAAACAGTCACAGACTTTATTTTTGGGGACTCCAAAATCACTGCAGATTTTGACTGAAGACATGAAATTAGAAGATGCTTATTCCTTGGAAGAAAAGTTATGACCAACCTAGACAGCATATTAAAAATCAGAGCCATTACTTTGCAGAAAAAGGTCTGTCTAGTCAAGGCTATGGTTTTCCCAGTGGGCATGTACAAATGTGAGACATGGACTGCAAAGAAAGCTGAGCACACAAAAATTGATGTTTTTGAATTGTGGTGTTGGAGAAGACTTTTGAGTCTCTTGGGCTGCAAGGAGATCCAACCAGTCCATCCTAAAGGTAATCAGTCCTGGGTGTTCATTGGTAGGACTGATGCTGAAGCTGAAACTCCAATACTTTGGCCATCTGATGTGAAGAGCTGACTCATCTGAAAAGTCTCTGATGCTGGGTAAGATTGAGGACAAGGGAAGAAGGGGATGATAGAGGATGAGATGGTTGGATGGTATCATCGACTCAATGGACATGAGTTTGGGTGGGCTCAGGGAGTTGGTGATGGACAGAGAGGCCTGGCATGCTGTACTTCATTGGGTCACAAAGAGTTTGACATGACTGAGCAACTGAACTGAACTCAACTGAAAGAGTGTTAGTTGCTCAGTTGTGTCCAACTCCTTGCAGAATCTATGGATGGCAAATAAAGTGCACAAAAAATGTAATGTCTTTTAATCATCTCAAAGCCATCCTCCCCAACCTCAGTGTGTAGAAAAATTATCTTCAACAAAATCAGTCCCTGGTGACAAAATGTTTGGGGACCACTGCATTAGAAGATTGGAGAAGGCAATGGCACCCCACTCCAGTACTCTTGCCTGGAAAATCCCATGGACGGAGGAGCCTGGTAGGCTGCAGTCCACAGGGTCATTGAGGGTTGGACACGACTGAGCGACTTCACTTCACTTTTCACTTTCATGCATAGGAGAAGGAAATGGCAACCCACTCCAGTGTTCTTGCCTGGAGAATCCCAGGGATGAGGGAGCCTGGTGGGCTGCCGTCTATGGGGTCACATAGATTCGGACACGACTGAAGCGACTTAATGGCAGTAGCAGCAGCAGTATTAGAAGATGGTCACAGCCATTCAGAAGGACAATTTCACTCCTCTCTCATTTTAGATTTACTTAGTGGGACAACTTGAGAAACTCGTGAATTGCCATTTTAATGGTGAACAAATTATTTCCTGGATACAGCAAGCATTTCTCTCTTCTAAATCATCAATGCATAAGTTAGAATTACTAACCTTTTATAGGACTAAGTTTCATCTTTATGCCCACAAGGAGATTTCTGAAGATACTTTTCAAATATCTATCAAAAAGTAATGATTACAAAATATTTTTCACATGAGCTTCTGCTTTTTCAGAGAGTATATGCATCTTACAGATGTCATTCAATCTGAGATGGAAAAAGGTAACAGAATATCAACAAAAATCAACTGGCCTCTTCATCACAATAAATAATACACAGAAAACAAGTCCTCAGAAGAGGACTTGTTTTGAGGCCTTGTTCTCTACTTCTGTTATAAATAACCTTTATTATCTTTGATAGTGTAAGATACAATGGAGATTTCTTATACTGTATCTCAGTTAAGAGTGAGGGCTCTACACTATACATACAATTTACTAACCTGATCATGGGTAATTTGTTTACCATATTTGTACCTTATTATCACCTTATGCAAATTGGGGCTATTACTCTTAGTACGTTTTGTGTGAACTTCAAATATATTAATATCTGTAAAGTGCTTTAAAAATGATTTGAAAAAAGGTAAAAACTCAGGACATATTACATGTATTTATTATGTTTAATTTTGATAGATTATTTCCAATATAAGTGTGAGCATTCTATTAAGCACATTATTTTTACATAAATCCTCTTTCATTACAATTGTTCATCTAGTGTAGAATAAAAATTTAGTTTTTAAGATGCAATTTTGGAAATGCTATTTATGATTTTCAAAACCTACCTTTTATCTGACTTTTACACCAATACAGCATACTGATGCATATATACGAAATTTAGAAAGACAGTAATGATGACCTTGTATGTGAGACAACAAAAGAGACACAGAGGTATAGAACGGACTTTTGACCTCTGAGGGAGAGGGAGAGGGTGGGATGATTTGGGAGAATGGCACTAAAGCATGTATACTATCATATAAGAAATGAAGCACCAGTTTATATTCAATACAGGATACAGGATGCTTGGGGCTGGTGTACGGGATGATCCGGGGAGGTGGTGTGGGGTAGGAGGTGGGAGGGGGCTTCAGCATTGGGAGATCCTGTACACCTGTGGCTGATTCATGTCAATGTATGGCAAAACCAATACAGTATTGTAAAGTAGCATACAGTTTTAAAAAAATAAAAATAAATAAAAATTTAAAAAAATAAAGTAAAAAATATACTCTTGTGATTCTAGGGTGAAGTTCCCTACTTCACCATAAAAAAATATTAAGAATTAACCTTTGCTCATGAATCTATACTTTCACACTAATATTTTTATCATCACCAGTTTAACAGGCATTTCCCTGAGAGTCACAATGAAGATCTGAGAAGTATTTCCCATTATGTTTTCACAAAATTCAGAGAGTTAAAATGCCTTTGTACTAAATCAAGAATTTGTCAGATGTTCTCCTTTCAGTATCATAAGAGATACAAAGTAAAGAATGTTCTCTCCATCCACTTCCACAAGAAAGAATCATTCACCAGTGCAGTTTCTGACCTATAGATGCCCTGAAAGGAATTCAAGGGTGAAGGTCAAGAATGAGGCACTCTGTGCACTGGGAAACCAGATTGACAGTTATTTTTCAGGAAAAATTTTTATGAACCAGAATTCTTGCATCTTTCCATATTTAGAAAAGCAGTAAAATCATTAACTGAGATATCTGTTCCTCATGATCAGCAGTAACCTTCCAGAGAGAAGTATGCTTGGTTACACAAGTTATCCCTTTGCCCAAAATCACACATATACTGTTTCCTCCTCTAACAATTTGGAACAGTTCTTCAGAGTTGAGAGGCCATGACCCAAACACTGATAAACTAAGCTCTAAGCCCTAAGGCTGTGCATTTTTTTCAAGTCCACAAAGTTGTTTAGGTAGTTCAAGTGGAATATAACAAAAATTCCAGCTAATTAAGATTTCATTCTGTCTCATTTTAATGAGAAACATGTGACACTTTGATTTTATTCTTTGGCAGTGACAATATTAAGTAGTAAATTACATTAAAATACAATTATTTCCCTTTTATAACTTTCATATTTTTAAAAAATTTCTCAAAACAAGTTTTTAGTGAGTATACTGATATCTGCAGAAGTACATAAGATTTTTATTAAATGTAAGACTTAGCATGATTCACATAACTTAAATAAAGTTCATTTTCTTTCTCCATTGACATGAAAGAATAAATATTAAAATGTTTAAAAAGAAAAATTGTAGTAATGGAAGGTCAGTGGTTGCCAAACTCTGAAGGTGATGGAAAAGGATTTACACTGTAGGAAAACAAAATAGGTCACCTTCAAATGTGTCTTTTGGGCATGCGGATTAAATTATGGTGATTATTTTAAGGAAATTGGAGACACAGTTGAGGGGGGAGATCTGAAAACTAAGTATGTTTCTATTTTCTAAGAAACATTTATAAGAAAACCCTCCATTTGTAAGGGTGTCTCCAACTCTGTACTAGGAAGAGAAGAGTGGATCTAAATCTCTAGAAACTCATAATAGAGAAGATAATGACCTAAATTCAACAAACATTGCCTTCGTTGCCTGTGCTTTTTCTGGTTAATCTCCAGTAACTGCTTGCCCCACTCCTCAACATATACATTTTGTTGTTAGAGAAGTTATTTAAGGTGGTACTTTTGGACATTTCAGACACTTTTTCAGTTTTCCTGTGTCTCTTCCACATATACAGAGGTATACATGTTATTAAACTTTCTCTTTTTCTCCTGTTATTGTACTAAAGAGGGTATCTTAGCCAAGATCCTAAAATGTAGAAGGAAAACAATGTCTTTTCCTCACAAGAGGCCCAAAATATTGGATGGTTAGCTTTCATGGTCTGGGTAATTTCATAAGCTAATAAATGGGAGGATTATTCCAACTATTTGGGGAAAAATGTAGAAATATCCAGGAGGTGCAGTATTGCCTATTTTTTGGACTTTTATGGTCATTCTCAGAACTGTCATGGCACCTGTGGGTTTATTATAATAGCATGCTAATTTATCACAATGAGCATGTAATGAGGCTCAAGGTCTACTGGAAGGGAAGTTGAATCTTCTGCCAGCTTGAGTCTAATTGGTTTTATGTAACAAGATTTCTATGTATCCAGTTTTTTCTCAAAGTATGTATCATTCTTCAAAGATTGTATACCATCCTCTTTCCTCCTGTCTCAGTAGTGCAACTGATGTTCTACTTCAGGAAGTGCTGGTGCTAAGTCACTTCAGTCATGTCCAACTCTTTGCAAACCTGTGGACCATAGCCCACAAGGTTACTCTGTCCATGAGATTCTCCAGGCAACAATACTGGAGTGGGTAGCAATTTCTTTCTCCAGGGGATCTTCCCTGGATCAAACCCCAGTCTCTTGCATTGCAGGCAGATTCTTTACCACCTGGCACAGGGCTCTGGATAAAAGTAGAGTATTCCTACAAACTAAAAGATGTGATTTAAATGAAAAAGTAAAGTAGAATAAGATACATTCTTTTATGAAATAAGTTAAAATTTTAGTGAAGAAGTTTGAAGTTAACTGCAGATCTTAGAAAAAGTGTAAGAAGAAGTAATTTAATGCTTATTTCACAGAGTCAAAATAGGCCCTAATTCAAACAGCTTTGTACTAAATGTTTTAGGTTGGAGAAATTGTGTATTTAACAGTAATTACATCATGTGGCATGGCTGGTTACTGCAAAATTTGTTCCAGTACCATAGTGTCAGCATAAAGAAAAACACACAATGTAAGAGCTGGGAGTCTAACTTTTACTCAAGGTCTCATTGAAGGCGTAGTGCTGGCAATAGTCTCTGAGTAGCTCTGAGAGAACTGCTCGGAGAACATAGGTGAGAAGCCAGTATAATACAGTTTTGCCTAGGGAGAACAAGTGATGGTGACTGCAGTCATGAAATTAGAAGACCTTACCCTTTAGAAGAAAAGATATGACAAACCTAGACAGTGCATAAAAAGTAGAGCCATCTCTTTGCCAATAAATGTCCATATGGTCAAAGCTATGATTTTTCCAATAGTCATGTATGGATGTGAGACGATGGGAAAACAATTAGTTTTACTGGACTATTGTCCAATACAGCAAGTGTACTATACTTTTACTTGCTATACTGGAAGAGTATAGTAGATTATAAAGAAGGCTGAACTCTGAAGAATTGCTTTCAAACTGTGATGCTGGAAAAGATCCTTGAGAGTCCTTTGAACTGTAAGGAGACCAAACTAGTCAATTCTAAAGGAAATCAATCCTGAATACTCATTGGAAGGATTGTTGTTGAAGCTGAAGCTTCAATACTTTGGCCACCTGATGTGAAGAGCCCACTCACTGGAAAAGATGCTGGGAAAGACCAAAGGTAAAAGCAGAAGGGAATGACAGAGGATAAGATTGTTGGATGGCCTCATTAACACAATGCATACAAATTTGAGCAAACTCCAGTAGATAGTAAAGGACAAGGAAGCCTGGTGTGCTGCACAGAGCTGCAGAGTTGTATGCAACTTAGCAACTGAACAACACAACAAAGAGAATACACCCAAACAAGTATAAAATGAAGCAGAACCCTGTAGAACCCTCCTTGGTATAAATCTTTTCCAAGTTCACCATTTCTTGTTTGCAGGAAATAGGTTTTATTCCAACTCTTAGATCTTCCTTGAGTTCCAAAGGGCAGATTCAAACAGTTGCTAATCAGGGGAGGAAGAGAATGCAGAAAAGAGGTAGGAAAAATCAAAAAACAACTGTGTGATCTTTGGGGTAAGGTCCTGGTTCCTCCTCAAGTAATATACACAGCACTACCTTTGAGTTCTTCTGCAGGAACTATGGTGGAGGATGGTAACTTCAGGCTGAGCACAAGATCCCTGGAGCACCACCCTGTTACTGCACCACCAATAATCAGAAAAAAAAAAAAAAAACCCACATCCTGAAGCCCTCACCCCAAATTTTGCCTATAAAAACTTTCCCAAACAATCCAGGAGTCTGAGCTTTTTTTAGCATGATCCACCTGTTCTCTTTGCATGACCATGCAATAAACTTTTCTCTGTTCCAAACTCTGTTTCAGTTTGTTCAGCCTCACTATATATCAGGCACTCACACTTGCATGTGGTAACAAGCAGAGACTAGGCACACAC
Organism: Madoqua kirkii; assembly: GCA_006408675.1. Lineage (NCBI taxonomy): Eukaryota > Metazoa > Chordata > Mammalia > Artiodactyla > Bovidae > Madoqua > Madoqua kirkii. The sequence continues at coordinate 32,473 of SJYC01109852.1, forward strand.
ATACATGTTGGCAAATGGTTACTGCTGGTAACTAGAAACAGATATCTTATTTTATGGATTTTACTGCTTTTTTATGTATATTGGAAGACGTAAGAATCTGAGTTCATTAAAATTCTTCCTAAGATACACATCTAATTGAAGAAACTGTTTTTCCAAATCACTTGTGCCTCATGTTTTTTTTCCATACTGAATTCCCCTCAAGGTACCTTGTTGGTCAGCAACTGCAGTGACCAATGACTTAATTCTTGTAGAACTGGTTGCTTACATTTATATAAATGTACATACATGTCTACTATTCTATTGTTGGCATTAAAATTTAAAAATAGATACACACAAAATTAAAAAATAAAGAGAATAACCTTGAAAATTCTCTGAGCAGACAAAATTAGGTTTGGCATACAAATTTAATATAATTTAATTGCAAAACTAATTTGACTCATCTCTGGAAATTATAAGCAAAATTCAAACTCTTTCCAAAACTGATATGAGAGGCACCCACTAACCAATTCTTTATCATTTAAGAAAAGTATAATATTATATCAAATTTACTGTAAGGAAAAAAATTAAGTCATTACCTTCCCAAAAGCTAAATTGCTATATAACAGTATATCCCCGAGCTTCATTTGCATTTTGGTTTGTGTGCACTCAGCTTGCAAATTGTCTTTTTGGAGTGTTCTTGATAAAATTTTTAAGAATTAGTACCACAGTGATTCATTGGTTTTACTTCTGTACTGTAATTTCTGAACTTTTGATATTGATTTACTATGACAAGATACATAGCCATTCCTCCAAATCCTTCTCATGCATACTTAATCCTGTCAGACTCTTTAAGACCTGATAAACTGTAGCCCACTAGGGTTCTCTGTTCATGGAGTTTCCCAGGCAAGAACACAGGAGTGGGTTGCCATTTCCTACTCTAGGGGATCTTTCTGACCCAGGAATCAAACCTGTGTCTCTGGTGTCTCCTTCATTGGCAGATGGATTCTTTATCACTAGTGCCACCTAAATACATTTTATTTTTCACATTAACAGATTTTTAAGGGATATTTTATATCTAAAAAGCTACTGAGATCTCTAAAAAACATTACCGTGTTTATCTCCAAAAAGAGAAAAGAAGGTAAACCAAGATTGTAGGCTACAAAGTAAAAAAAAAAAAAAATTTTTATTAGACATTTTGTGTTTTAAGGGGAATTTCAAGTAAAAAAATCTTTTCTTCAGAAACTTTTGACTAGTGTATAAAGTGAAACTTCCTGAGGACAGATGGACACCTGCTAGGATTTAAGTTCATTCTGAGGAACTTTTCTTTTTAGTTGCAAATTTCTACTGTTCAAGTATGGTTTTAAAGGCTGTGTTTTTACTTTTAAATAAAAATCCCTCTCATTCTTTTGATATGCTGATATCTTATGATATCTTGCCTTTTATTCAAACTATAGTGAATACTTCCTCCCTAGTCTCCTTTGCCTATCTTTTTTTTTCCCCCCAAAGGGATTTCCTTGAAATGTAGTACATGGCTTTATACTTCATAAACCCATGAAATTTAAAATCTTTTTTTACCTATGATCTCATTTCTTTGATTCTTTTCCACTTTCAAGCAATTCCTGCATGGTTGTGAAACATACATTTAGAATAATTTCTTCTTGTTGAATTCTCTAGTTTAGACAATATAATTAACCTCTCAGAAACCAGGAGGTTTTTTTGGTCTATTTTTAGCTATATTTGTCACCCACCAGCTGTCGAGGTAGTTAAAATTCCCCACTAAAATACTGTTAAACAGTGTTGTTGCGTGTTGAATTTCAAGTTCCAAATTTTATAGCATTGAAATCTGTGTTGTGAGTATTGTGCCTCCACGTCTTAACATGGATCAATGTTGCTTTCATTCTGCTCTAAGTTAAAGAATGAAAGCAAACTATGATTGCTATCATCCTAATATAATCTCTTTTTTATCAGATAAAACTATGACTAATATTTCTGAACAACAGTAAATAAGCAGTGCAGTAATTTGATATATAACACCAAATATTTTTATATAACTTGTAGGAAAATTTCTGTCTAAACTCAGAAAACATATTTGGAAAATTACTGAAAACTGGGACAATTAGGTCAACATGTAAAATAAGTGCTTTGCATTTGAAATGAGCTATTAGTAAAGAACGAAGTATTGATTTGAAGTATGTAAATTGAAAGACACTTTTCATCTTTAAAAATAATTACATGTTTTTCTGTTTGCACATAAGTCTCAATACTGATATAAGTAAATAAGAAAATAAAACTTTAAAATAGTGTATTGTAGTTGGCTTATAGCTGCTAAATTTCATGAAATAAAATAATTATGAAAATGAGAACCCTGTATAGTTTTCAGTGACTCTTCACCCACTGAAATTAATTGACCATAAACTTGTTATCAGTTGGATTCTGAAGTGGGATGGAATCCAGGCACAGGTACATATTATTTTAATGAACAGTGATGTGTGAAACGAATCATAGCCTTGTCAACAAGATACTGGTGAATTATAGACTATTTGTGGATGAAAGGCTGTGTGACAAGCACATGGAGTAGTTTGTAAAAGATGCCTGTTAAGGCTGATATTTGAAAAAGTAAAAAAATAAAATAAAATAACTGAGGGAAGCTCCTGGCTTTCAGGACATGTCCATGCAATAAAGGCACTGAAGTCCTGTTTCAAAGATTTCAGATGAAATAGAACAGTTTGTAGGTTTTCTACTGCCTCAGTAACACATTTACCATAAATATTAGCTTAATAAAAGATGCATTTATTATCCTACAGTTCTCAGATCAGACATAGGTCTCAGTGGACTAAAATCAAGATGTGGTCAGGGCTGATTCTCCTTCCTGGAGTTTTTTCCTTATGTGGATTCAGTTTCTTGCAATTGTAGGTCTGAGATCAGTGAGAGGTTCTGAACAGTCTTCTCACAGGAGGGAGCACTTTGGCATGTAGGTTTGTTTTTGTTTTGATTTTTTGAGCTAAAGGCAATAAAGATCATGCAGGCTTAAGAGAAACCCCTACTCTTTTAATTAACTAGAAGTTAAATTGTGACTTTTTCTCAGGAAGAAAGAATTATTCCCAGTGATGCTTTTTATCTAGGTGCCATACTCTTATATGGGGCTTCCTTGGTGGCTCGGTCAGAAAGGAATCTGCCTTTAATGCAGAAGACCAGAGTTTGATCCCTGGGTCAGTAATATCCACTGGAGAAGAAATGGCAACCCACTCCAGTATTCTTGCTTGGGAAATTCCATGGACAGAGGAGCCTGGTGGGCTACAGTCCATGAGGTTGCAAAGAGACATAACTTAGCAACTAAAGTTCAAATTTAATACTCTTATGCATGACAGGGCAAATGTCTAATTACCAAACAGGTGCTCTTCCTCTTATTGCCTTGTGAATGGCTTTCCTATCCTAGGGAGCTCCAGGTTCCTATTCCATTCATTATTGCTGGATGACATCTATCTCTCATGTTACTTTCTGTCTTTGACTCTCATGTATATGGGATTTCCATAGTATAAAACTAAGTTTGATTTTCTCCTATTCATTTGTCTCAGGACAATATAATTTTTAGACCAGTCAGAGGATCCAAGAAGGGTACACAGAAAAGTTGTTTTGCTCCTGGACATCAGTTTTTCCTTACTATCTGTCAGCTGTCTGTTCACAGCTTCCAGAAGCTGCCTTCTTCCATTTTCACAGCTCCATCCTGTAAATCAAATTCCCCCTTCTTACCTGACATCTCTGACAAAGCCAGGAAAGGTTCTCTAATTTTAAATATTCCTGAAATTATTTAATGGACTGGGTCAACCAGGACACTCTCATCCCTAATCATACCTACAAAGCTCTTTTGCCACATAAGGCAACTTATTCATAGGTTACAAGGTAGAGTATGGGCATCTACTGTGAGGGAATCAGAGGTTGTGGTGTTTATCAACACTCCTGACATTGATTAATTTATCCAGTGTATTTGTTGCTAAGGCTGACATAAAATACCACAGATCAAGGGTCTTAAACAACCAGAGTGTATTTTTCTCACAGTTCTATAGACTACCAGTCCAATATGGAGTTGTCAGAAGGCTTGGTTTCCTCGAAGGCCTCTCTCACTGGCTTGCAGATGGATACCTTCTTGCTGTATGTTTGCATGGTCCTTGCTCTGTGTACATTTATCTTTGGTATCTCTGTGTGTGACCAAATTCCCTTTTCTTAGATGGACTCTGCTCCAGTTGGATTAGGATACTCCTCCCTAAAGTCCTTAGTCTAATTCAATCTCATCTTTAAAGACCTATCTCCAAATATAGTCACATTCTGAAATACTGAAGATTATGGATTTAGCATATGAATTTTGAGAAGAGACAATTCATCCCATAACAGAAAGTCATTTGGGAATTATGAGAGCTGAGAATTTAAAGTGCCATTTCCCTATTGAGGAAATCAGTAACAAGATAAACCAAGTAGATCAGGGTTACATAGGCAGTCCATTGTATTATGTCAAGATCCTCAATCAAATACACCACACTTAGATTGCAGACTTAATTTTAATATGCCATGTCCCACCTCTATACAATAATATAATGTTAATACATATCAAAATTCAATTTCAGGGCTTAATTTTTCAAAATGAAAAAGTAATGTGAGGTTTTTGAATATGAAACACTATTTTTGGAAGGAAAAGGGTGACCTATGTATTATATTTTCATAGGCTTATTAAATGTCTGGCTGCTTGGATCTCCTGAGTTTTGTTTTCTGTTTTTACCAGGAGTACTTTGTCTCAGAGCTCAAAGCACCAAATGGTTACATTAAATACAAACTAAATCAATTTTTAAAACTTAATACACATATTAAGTCTAACATGTAATAATAAAAGACTCTGACTTTAAATAGCACAAAGTGAACTGAAGCATCTGACAGGAAACTGGAAATCCTAAAATACCTCAGTTTTATTTTATGACTTGGGAGGAGTTCAGGTTTCACACAGAACAGAGAGAAGGAAAGGATGCAATTGAGTTGGGACAGCTGACTGGAGGAGATAACACTGAGTTTATCCACTTACAGCTCCCAGGAGAAGGGAGGGTATTGAGTGAGAAAGAATGGAGACAGTAATGTGAATTCACCAAATACAAGGTTCAGAAGAGAGACAGCATTGTTAACTTAAAAAACTGAATGTAAGTCTGCTCATTCTGCCCAGAATCTGGAGTACCAGGAGTGGCTTTGAAAGGTAGAGAGAAAAGACAATGATTGGGAGCTGGTACATTAGCAGTAAGTTATGAAAATAGAGATATCAACTTGGTCCTCATAATGAAATGCTTATCAGGCTCTTAAAAACCATTAGGATTTCATCTTGAAAGCAAATGGGAGTCCTAGAAGAGCTGTAAATGGGTAAACAGAATGATCATATTTATATTTATCAAAACAAATCTGGTTGATGAATAAAGGATAAATAGGACTGGAATCCAAGAATATGAAACAAGAAATAAAAGGTTTCAGCAATAATAAAAAAGAATTAATACTAGTTGAATCTCTATTATATACCCATTTTATATACTGGTTATTTTGGTGGATGTTTAAATGATGCTCTTTCTTTAGACTTAATTTTTGAAGTAGTTGTACTTTTCAGTCATATTTTCACAATGAGGAAAGCTAAATCAGAGAATTTAAATTACTTTCCCCAAATAAAACTAACTGTTGATAGTAATGTGATTTGAAGTCTAGCTATCTGACTCCTGAGCTCATGCTCTTAAATACTATAAAATCCACACCCTCAAGGAAGGTAAGGTCATGAAACAAAGTTCAAAGGACTCAGGACATAGAAAGAAATGGACAAAATAGGGTTCAGTTCAGTTCAGTCGCTCAGTCGTGTCCTACTCTTTGTGACCCCATGAGTCGCAGCATGCCAGACCTCCCTGTTCATGACCATCACCCGAAGCCCACTCAGACTCACGTCTATCGAGTCCATGATGCCATCCAGCCATCTCATCCTCGGTCGTCC
>SJYC01109853.1:0-11674 GCA_006408675.1 Madoqua kirkii
TACAGAACATATCCCAATATTACTGTTGTCACTGTCTGTGTCAAGCAGAGTGAATTTTACACTTAGACACTATGCATTCAATACCTCGTTTAATCCAGAATATAAAACTATGGAATTGATGGCACCTACTTTATAAATATGATAACAGACATAGAGAGGTTAAGTGACAACTTGCCGGACATCACCAGTAAGTTTCAGATCCTGATTTGAAATCATGCCAACTTCAGAAGTTATTTGGCTACTGTACCTCTAAGATACTGGAAGTAAAGGAGGAGACAGAATGCTGTGACTAAAGATTCCCAAGGACATAAATACTACCCTGCCAATCATTCCATTCTCTCAGCTGAGATAACAATAACAAATAATGCTTCACAAGAAGTCAGTAAACCAATGCAGAGCTCAGTACAAGGAAATTTATGTTTAAAGCGGGAATGGGGTCCCCCAGCATGAATCTATACCATAGAGTCTGAATTCATATAATACTGAGAAAGAGATGGGGGGAGAGAATCATAGAGCTTTGAGTTTTTTAATATAAAGTTAATTCCCAAGGCTATAATCAATTATATTAACAACTTCTGTTCTTTTGGGGGCTGATAGGAAAAAAAGAGAGAGGAGGCTAGACTAACCTGATATATAAAGAATCAAAGAAGCATCTCCTTCCTCATATTAAACAAATTTTGTGTGTTGATTCTTAGTCACCTACTGATTATGTGATCCTTTGTCAAGTTACTTCATTTTATTAATTATTTCATTAATTTCACATGAATTTATGATGATAATGAAGATTTCACTTTATGATTAATTTGTCTATGTAGCTGTAGCATTAGTAAGTAAATGTTAATTATTTTTGCCTCATTATTTTGGTGTTTAAGAAAATTTCAATTAGAGAATGTTATAAAATAGTGTCTACCACTGTCTCTAATTTTCCCATTTCCAAAAAGAAAAAGATGCAATTGAATTCACTATTGAAGGAAGTTAAGATGACGACAAAATATAACACTGAACTATTACTTATCTAGATTCTCATGTAAATCATTTCTGTGTCAAAGATACTAAAGCATAAATCACCATTTTAGCATATCCCATTGCACTTAGCATTACTCCCAACCAGGACCATTGTCACAGGCTTATGTGTGCAAGAGCTACATACTTGGTTTAACGTACTCCTGTTGATGTGCTGAAATTTCTAACAATTTTGAAAAGAAGCCTGCACTTGACACCAGCTATTATGTAGTTGGCTTAGTTCCCACCTATCAAAATATAGATAGCTGGCACTGTCCTCTTTCAACATTAATTAAAACTAAATACTTCAAAATCCAATTTATACTATTGATTGCACATAGATATTGAGAATTCTAGAAAATCACAGCCTTGCAGATGTTCATTAATATTAATATTCTTGTTTAGCTTCTCAGTCATGTCCAACATTTTGTGATCCAATAGACTAGACCATTAGGCTCCTCTGTCCATGATATTTCCCAGGCAAGAATTCTTGAGTGAATTGCCATTTTCCTGTCCAGGGGATCCTCTCAATCCAGGGATGAAATCCAACACCTGTGACTTCTGAATTGGCAGGCAGATTTTTTTTCACTGCTGAGCCACCGGAGAAGCCCACTCATTAACATTACATACATTCACTGGATTTTTAAAATTTATTTAACTACTTGGGGTCCCCAAGTCAAGGTATCCTTTCCAGTAATGTAGATTTCATGATATGTTTGGTTTTTGACTTAAAATTTTACCCTTTGCTGTGCTCGGACTTACATTCTGAGTATTTCCTCTGTGCTTTTGCTTCCTCAAAAGCTTCAAATTCAACTACTGTGATATACTCCATAATAAAGAATGGGAAAGTGAGAAATACTCTCTATTGTAGTTTTATATTTTTATTTTCATTTATTTATTTATTTATTTATTTATATTTATATTTATATTTCTGAAAATATCCCAGTTCTTTTAGGTTTTCTAAAATTTCTTCACATTCCTCCTAGTGATTTAGTGAAGAAATCTACAACTTGTTGAGCTAGGAAGTTCAATTCTTTCATACATTCATTTAATAATTTTAAATAAATCACTGTACTTTACCTAGCACTCTTATGGGTGCAAAGAATATAGCAGTGAAGAAGTTATAAAATTCTTTTCCTGTAGGAGCTTAACTTCTGGTTTTCATTACTACCTTTTAGATAACACTGAAACATATAGTATCAGAACTATAAAAATAAAACCCATTAATAACTTAGATACATTTTTTCTAAATATAGTAAGCATTTTTATTTTTCGTGGGCACAATGCTTAGGTACTTTATTTTATAAGCTGAAAGTTTTGATGTCACCAATCTTAGTAATGATAGGGTTTGAGAATAAAGTATTCTCTTAAAATCAAATTCTCTTTAAATGTGTCTGTGATCACTTATTTATTTTACAGCTTTTGCTGTATAGTTTTCTGAATCCAAGAAAGATACTAAATGTTAACTAAAATTGCAATAGACAACAAATCTATTGAAGAATACAACTATCACTAAATTAGCTTATCAACTGAGGTTAAATTGTCTTTTGAGATTTAATGAAATCTGTTCATGTTTCCTAAGATATGTCTTATAGAAGACTCCATACATTTTTCCAAGTATTGCAAGAGTTCCCTCTTTCTTAAGTTCTTGTTCTCATTTCTGTTTCCAAGCTTCTACTGTTATATCTTTGAAATCTGTTCATGTTTCCTAAGATATGTCTTATAGAAGACTCCATACATTTTTCCAAGTATTGCAAGAGTTCCCTCTTTCTTAAGTTCTTGTTCTCATTTCTGTTTCCAAGCTTCTACTGTTATATCTCATTTCTTAGTCCCTTTCAAATTCAGTTGTTAAACACAGGTCTCATCAGTAGATAAAATATAATGGAAGTTTGGAAAAACAGCAAAAAATCTTTTGCACCACACAAAAGTGAACACTTTAAATCTTATTATTATTATTGCTTAAAAAAACATTGTTCTTTATTAGTAGTTGTCCTGTATCAATTATTTCAATCACCCAGAAAATCAAATATTTTTTGCAATCAAGTTTCCCCATAAATTCTAGCTCCAAACATTGATTCTTAGGTTATTTTCATTTTAGCAGTTTTCCCTCTTTTGGGGTTTAACCCAGCCTCCAAATTCCTATTTATTTTTTATCAATGTAGTTTATTTAATTTCTATTTGGTTTTGGTCTTATAATCATCTATATTAAGCACTGCTTTTTAGCAAAAAATATAATTAGTTTATTTGTTATAGGTAATTGCTGTAAGAAACTTGAAATAATATTTTTTAAAACCTGCTATAAGTAACTGAGTGATTTACTATAATATGTGCTGAGGCAGAGAAGCACAAGGCATGATGGGCTGGCTTCCCATCCCATCAAATTAAGTTAAGTGGCACTTAGGATGAGAAGAAGTGAAACTGTGTGTTATCTATCGATTAAGGTAAGGAAAGTGTTAACTACCCCAAGCCAAAGCTGAGAAGCTACTTGGCGAAGTGGCAAGAAATCAATATGCCTGGCATACGGTACACAAGGAGATGGATGCAGAAAGGCAGCGAAAGTAGAACTGGGTTATAATGACTAGGAATAGTCACTATAGGCTTCAAAAAGTTTGAGCATCTTCTGAAAATTGCGAACACAGTAAAGGTTTTAAGCGAAATGGTAACAATCTGTTCTCTACTTCCAAAATTTTATGATGGCTACAATATTCACAGTGGATCCCAGGGAACAAAGGTAAAAATTCACAAACTAGTTAGGACATACTGTGGAAATTCAGATGATAAATGATTGTGGTTTGAAGGATAATAGCTTGGGGAATGGAGCAACAGGAAGAGGTATGAGAGTGTTCACTGTGAGCAGACACTGACAAAAATTCATTGAATTTTGAAAGTCACTGCATGTTAGAAAATGAGGCTGATTTATATTTTTGATATTAAAGGCAAAGTGTATCTGCCTAAACTGATATGGTAACAATCTGTTCTCTACTTCCAAAATTTTATGATGGCTACAATATTCACAGTGGATCCCAGGGAACAAAGGTAAAAATTCACAAACTAGTTAGGACATACTGTGGAAATTCAGATGATAAATGATTGTGGTTTGAAGGATAATAGCTTGGGGAATGGAGCAACAGGAAGAGGTATGAGAGTGTTCACTGTGAGCAGACACTGACAAAAATTCATTGAATTTTGAAAGTCACTGCATGTTAGAAAATGAGGCTGATTTATATTTTTGATATTAAAGGCAAAGTGTATCTGCCTAAACTGATTGTATGTTATTCAAGAGGTTTTTGTTGCCTTTTCTGAAGAGTTGATTTACACTTTGGAAGTGACAGAAACTGAAAAATTCCTTTTATACTTTTTAACTTGATATTTTTAGACAGATTGCCAACAAAGAAAAACAAGTAAGTTACACAATTTATTTTCCCTCAGATAAGAGAAGTGGAATTTTAAGATTTGTTTCATTTATCTTTTCAGGAAATCCAACTGAGTCTAGGATTGGGGAAGACTTTAAAGCATATTCTTTTCAATTACATATTTGACAACAGGATTATTTTAAAAGCATCCTTTATGAGCGTCACATAACCTGGTGCTCCTCAAATTTTGATATGTGAGCATAGGATATGAAGACCTTGTTGAAATGTGAATTCCAAGTCTGTAATTTCAGGGAACAGTAATTTTAGTAAGTTTCAATGTAAAATTTTGTGTTTTTAATAATGTTCCAGCTGCTGCTGACATTCTTGTTAATGGACTATCTTTGGGTACCAAGGGTCTAACTTTTACTTGAAAACAATTTCCTACTTAAACAAAGTTCATTGCTAATCCTGACATTGTAGCAACATGCGAGAGCATTGTTGAGTCCAGTATTTAGGTTAAATGAAAAAAAAAAATCTGTCTCCATATTTTATTACATACTTTAAGTGATCTATCAGAGAACTGGTTTAAGCTCAAGCTTTCTCTGCAAATGAAGGATAGATAGTATCTTTCTGTAAGACTCAATTACCTGGGGATAACTGACTGATCACTTAACAACCAATTGAACAAAATGGGCAACATTTTGTTTAGTTTTTTAGTGAGAGTGTAATATATCTATATCTACAAGGAAATTTCTTCATGTTTCTTTACTTATATTTTGGAGATTAATTTATGTGAATACTAGTTCAGACTAAGTTTTAGAGTGCTTAGTTGCTCAATCATGTCTGACTCTTTGAGACTTCATGGACTGTAGCCCACAAGACTCCTCAGTCCGTTGGGATTCACTAGGCAAGAATATTGGAGTGGGTTGCCAAGCCCTCCTCCAGGGAGTTTCCCAAACCAGGGATTGAATCCAGGTCTCCCATATTGCAGATAGACTCTTTACTAGCTGAGCCATAGAACCAAATCCAGAAATATTTAGTGATCTTAACATATTTTAATGTGCATTTTATCTCATATGAATATTTTGGGATTTTTTTCACTGCTGAGCCACCGGAGAAGCCCACTCATTAACATTACATACATTCACTGGATTTTTAAAATTTATTTAACTACTTGGGGTCCCCAAGTCAAGGTATCCTTTCCAGTAATGTAGATTTCATGATATGTTTGGTTTTTGACTTAAAATTTTACCCTTTGCTGTGCTCGGACTTACATTCTGAGTATTTTCTCTGTGCTTTTGCTTCCTCAAAAGCTTCAAAGTCAACTACTGTGATATACTCCATAATAAAGAATGGGAAAGTGAGAAATACTCTCTATTGTAGTTTTATATTTTTATTTTCATTTATTTATTTATTTATTTATTTATATTTATATTTATATTTCTGAAAATATCCCAGTTCTTTTAGGTTTTCTAAAATTTCTTCACACTCCTCCTAGTGATTTAGTGAAGAAATCTACAACTTGTTGAGCTAGGAAGTTCAATTCTTTCATACATTCATTTAATAATTTTAAATAAATCACTGTACTTTACCTAGCACTCTTATGGGTGCAAAGAATATAGCAGTGAAGAAGTTATAAAATTCTTTTCCTGTAGGAGCTTAACTTCTGGTTTTCATTACTACCTTTTAGATAACACTGAAACATATAGTATCAGAACTATAAAAATAAAACCCATTAATAACTTAGATACATTTTTTCTAAATATAGTAAGCATTTTTATTTTTCGTGGGCACAATGCTTAGGTACTTTATTTTATAAGCTGAAAGTTTTGATGTCACCAATCTTAGTAATGATAGGGTTTGAGAATAAAGTATTCTCTTAAAATCAAATTCTCTTTAAATGTGTCTGTGATCACTTATTTATTTTACAGCTTTTGCTGTATAGTTTTCTGAATCCAAGAAAGATACTAAATGTTAACTAAAATTGCAATAGACAACAAATCTATTGAAGAATACAACTATCACTAAATTAGCTTATCAACTGAGGTTAAATTGTCTTTTGAGATTTAATGAAATCTGTTCATGTTTCCTAAGATATGTCTTATAGAAGACTCCATACATTTTTCCAAGTATTGCAAGAGTTCCCTCTTTCTTAAGTTCTTGTTCTCATTTCTGTTTCCAAGCTTCTACTGTTATATCTCATTTTTTAGTCCCTTTCAAATTCAGTTGTTAAACACAGGTCTCATCAGTAGATAAAATATAATGGAAGTTTGGAAAAACAGCAAAAAATCTTTTGCACCACACAAAAGTGAACACTTTAAATCTTATTATTATTATTGCTTAAAAAAACATTGTTCTTTATTAGTAGTTGTCCTGTATCAATTATTTCAATCACCCAGAAAATCAAATATTTTTTGCAATCAAGTTTCCCCATAAATTCTAGCTCCAAACATTGATTCTTAGGTTATTTTCATTTTAGCAGTTTTCCCTCTTTTGGGGTTTAACCCAGCCTCCAAATTCCTATTTATTTTTTATCAATGTAGTTTATTTAATTTCTATTTGGTTTTGGTCTTATAATCATCTATATTAAGCACTGCTTTTTAGCAAAAAATATAATTAGTTTATTTGTTATAGGTAATTGCTGTAAGAAACTTGAAATAATATTTTTTAAAACCTGCTATAAGTAACTGAGTGATTTACTATAATATGTGCTGAGGCAGAGAAGCACAAGGCATGATGGGCTGGCTTCCCATCCCATCAAATTAAGTTAAGTGGCACTTAGGATGAGAAGAAGTGAAACTGTGTGTTATCTATCGATTAAGGTAAGGAAAGTGTTAACTACCCCAAGCCAAAGCTGAGAAGCTACTTGGTGAAGTGGCAAGAAATCAATATGCCTGGCATACGGTACACAAGGAGATGGATGCAGAAAGGCAGCAAAAATAGAACTGGGTTATAATGACTAGGAATAGTCACTATAGTCTTCAAAAAGTTTGAGCATCTTCTGAAAATTGCGAACACAGTAAAGGTTTTAAGCGAAATGGTAACAATCTGTTCTCTACTTCCAAAATTTTATGATGGCTACAATATTCACAGTGGATCCCAGGGAACAAAGGTAAAAATTCACAAACTAGTTAGGACATACTGTGGAAATTCAGATGATAAATGATTGCGGTTTGAAGGATAATAGCTTGGGGAATGGAGCAACAGGAAGAGGTATGAGAGTGTTCACTGTGAGCAGACACTGACAAAAATTCATTGAATTTTGAAAGTCACTGCATGTTAGAAAATGAGGCTGATTTATATTTTTGATATTAAAGGCAAAGTGTATCTGCCTAAACTGATTGTATGTTATTCAAGAGGTTTTTGTTGCCTTTTCTGAAGAGTTGATTTACACTTTGGAAGTGACAGAAACTGAAAAATTCCTTTTATACTTTTTAACTTGATATTTTTAGACAGATTGCCAACAAAGAAAAACAAGTAAGTTACACAATTTATTTTCCCTCAGATAAGAGAAGTGGAATTTTAAGATTTGTTTCATTTATCTTTTCAGGAAATCCAACTGAGTCTAGGATTGGGGAAGACTTTAAAGCATATTCTTTTCAATTACATATTTGACAACAGGATTATTTTAAAAGCATCCTTTATGAGCGTCACATAACTTGGTGCTCCTCAAATTTTGATATGTGAGCATAGGATATGAAGACCTTGTTGAAATGTGAATTCCAAGTCTGTAATTTCAGGGAACAGTAATTTTAGTAAGTTTCAATGTAAAATTTTGTGTTTTTAATAATGTTCCAGCTGCTGCTGACATTCTTGTTAATGGACTATCTTTGGGTACCAAGGGTCTAACTTTTACTTGAAAACAATTTCCTACTTAAACAAAGTTCATTGCTAATCCTGACATTGTAGCAACATGCGAGAGCATTGTTGAGTCCAGTATTTAGGTTAAATGAAAAAAAAAAATCTGTCTCCATATTTTATTACATACTTTAAGTGATCTAATCAGAGAACTGGTTTAAGCTCAAGCTTTCTCTGCAAATGAAGGATAGATAGTATCTTTCTGTAAGACTCAATTACCTGGGGATAACTGACTGATCACTTAACAACCAATTGAACAAAATGGGCAACATTTTGTTTAGTTTTTTAGTGAGAGTGTAGTATATCTATATCTACAAGGAAATTTCTTCATGTTTCTTTACTTATATTTTGGAGATTAATTTATGTGAATACTAGTTCAGACTAAGTTTTAGAGTGCTTAGTTGCTCAATCATGTCTGACTCTTTGAGACTTCATGGACTGTAGCCCACAAGACTCCTCAGTCCGTTGGGATTCACTAGGCAAGAATATTGGAGTGGGTTGCCAAGCCCTCCTCCAGGGAGTTTCCCAAACCAGGGATTGAATCCAGGTCTCCCATATTGCAGATAGACTCTTTACTAGCTGAGCCATAGAACCAAATCCAGAAATATTTAGTGATCTTAACATATTTTAATGTGCATTTTATCTCATATGAATATTTTGGGATGAGTACTGAAAGTCATAAGGCTACAAAGTTGATCCTATGTTTGTTTATCTGAAAGTTTTTTTTGTACATTATTACTTGGCTATCTGTACTTTTACTTCAATCAAAATTAGATATATAGTAAGATCAATCTATTTCCATTCTTAACTATAAAATTCAGTAATAGTAATAAACATATTATCTATTTTGTAGGTTCATTTAGTGGACCAGAGTCAATAGGAATATTAACCTGGTGTTTATAATTTGTACTGGTGAGTGTAATTCAGTTCAGTTCAGTAGCTCAGTTGTGTCCGACTCTTTGTGACCCCATGAACCACAGCATATCAGGCTACCCTGTCCATCACCAACTCCCGGAGTTCACCCAAAGCCATGTCCATTGACTCAGTGATGCCATCCAACCATCTCATCCTCTGTCATCCCCTTCTCTTCTTGCCCTCAGTCCCTTCCAGAATCACAGTATTTTCAAATGAGTCAGCTGTTTTCATCAGGTGGCCACAGTATTGGAGTTTGAGCTTCAACATTAATCCTTCCAGTGAACACACAGGACTGATCTTCAGGATGAACTGGTTGGATCTCCTTGCAGTCCAAGGGACTCACAAGAATCTTTTCCAACACCACAATTCAAAAGCATCAATCCTTCAGTGCTCAGTTTTCTTTATAGTCCAACTCTCACATCCATACGTGACCACTGGAAAAACCACAGCCTTGACTAGAGGGACCTTTGTTGACAAAGTAATGTCTCTGCTTTTTAATATGCTAACTGCTGCTTGCTGCTGCTGTTGCTGCTGTTGCTGCTGCTGCTGCTGCTAACTCGCTTCAGTCGTGTCTGTGCGACCCCATAGACAGCAGCCCCCCAGGCTCCCCCATCCCTGGGAGTCTCTAGGCAAGAATACTGGACTGGGTTGCCATTTCCTTCCTCAATGCATGAAAGTGAAATGTGAAAGTGAAGTCACTCAGTCGTGTCCAACTAGTAGTGACCCCATAGACTGCAGCCTACCAGGCTGCTCCGTCAATGGGATTTTCCAGGCAAGAGTACTGGAGTGAGGTGTCATTGCCTTCTCCAAATATGCTGTCTAGGTTGGTCATAGCTATCCTTCCAAGGAGTAAGTGTCTTTTAATTTCATGGCTGCAATCACCATATGCAGTGATTTTGGAGCCCAAAAAACAAAGTCTGACACTGTTTCTACCATTTACCCATCTATTTGCCATGAAGTGATGGGACCAGATGCCATGATCTTAGTTTTCTGAATGTTGAGCTTTAAGCCAACTTTTTCACTCTCCTCTTTCACTTTCATCAAGAGGCTCTTCAGTTCCTCTTTACTTTTTGCCAGAAGGATGGTGTCATCTGCATAGCTGAGGTTACTGATATTTCTCCTGGCAATCTTAATTCCAGCTTATGCTTCCTCCAGCCCAAAGCTTCTCACGATGTACTCTGCATATAAGTTAAGCAGGGTGACAATATACAGCCTTGACACACTCCTTTTCCTATTCAGAACCAGTCTGTTGTTCCATGTCCAGTTCTAACTGTTGCCTCCTGACTTGCATACAGGTTTCTCAAGAGGCACATCAGGTGGTCTTGTATTCCTATCTCTCTTAGCATTTTCCACAGTTTATTGTGATCCACACAGTCAAAGTGTTTGGCATAGCCAATAAAGCAGAAATAGATGTTTTTCTGGAACTCTCTTGTTTTTTCGATGATCCAGTGGATGTTTTCAATTTGATCTCTGGTTCCTCTGCCTTTTCTAAAACCAGCTTGAACATCTGGAAGTTCGCAGTTCCTGTATTGCTGAAGCCTGGCTTGGACAATTTTGAGCATTACTGTACTAGCGTGTGAGATGAGTGCAGTAGTGGGGTAGTTTGAGCATTCTTTGGCATTTTATTAATGGTACTTCTCTGGTTCTTAAAAAGAGCATCCTTCTCACAGTCAGAGAATGTACAGTGAAGCTGGAAGATTTTTACCTCATTTACCAGGGGTCTCTCTGGTGGCTTCTCAAAGGCTCCAGATTTCTTTATTTATATATATTTGTCATTTTAATAACATTTCCTATGTTCTCCCTAATTTCACAAGCAATACATGTTTATTTCAGACAACTAGAAATATATGAAAGCATATAAACACAAAGTTTGCTTCCATAGCTTAGCTACTAAATAAGGCTGTAATGATAATAAGTATGCATAAATCTTTACATATTTTACTATTTATAGCAGTACAGATGGTTGATAATAGTATAACTTCACACACAGAAGAATTACTCATTATAAACTAAATCATAAATTTAGAATGAAGATCAAACCAAGTTGTGTAATTTCTATAAATGATTCATGATTCACAGACTCACTAATATATTTTTGAAGAGTTTCACTCAGTTTAACTAGAATTGGACATAACTTCATGACTAGACCATAACTAAGAAGCTTCAGTGCTTTTCTACATATCTAGTATTGTTTTGAAAAACAAGAAAAGAGACTCAAGACAGCTATTATAACTTAAATTTATGTCTGGTCATAATTTTAAAATAAAACACATACTTGATTTAGCAATAATATGTGAATTATTAGTAGTCTTTAAATCATGAATGCAAATGAGCTGGAAGTTCCACATGACAAAAAGTCTACTTAGAAATAGTGAGAAAATTATTGATTTTTGGCATACTTGTTTTATGCCAACTCACAGGTTGATTTTTGGCATACTTGTTTTATGCTCGAATTTATTAACTGATAACATTTAGCTTTATAACATTTATTTCTGTTCATTGTTTATGTTTCCTATTTCTCTAGGCAATGAGATCAATGGGATTAA
>SJYC01109854.1:0-43843 GCA_006408675.1 Madoqua kirkii
CACAACTAAATTCATCTAAAAAGTCAATATTCTTTTCAACTATATTGCTTTATTACACACACCTTCAGGGGTCAAATCACATTTTTTACGAAAAAAGCAATGTTATCTCTGTAATCTTATGGCTATATGGGAAAATTGCTTAAAACTATTATTTTTAAGTGGAGAATCACTAGCTTCCCTTGGTCTATAGCCCTTTAACTACAGGGTATATTGATTTCAGATAGCTCATATTAAAAAAAAGAAAAAGAAAAGAAAGAATAAAGGTGTTTGCTTTGGGAGTGCATAGAGTAAAATTAGAATGAAAAGACTAAAGAAGACTAGCAAGAGTAAAAGTGGAATAAAAAGATAAGACTAAAATGATCTTCAACAAAGATGAGAGATAAATTTGTGAAGTGTTAATATTTTTATTCTAATGAAAACTAAAGTAGCTGAGTATTTTTTCTTAAAGATTAAGCTGTATAGTACCTAGTTAGGTTTAAACAAATGCCAGATAAGGGGCTACCCAGGCCAGAATACTGGAGTGGGTAGCCTTTCCCTTCTCCAGGGGATCTTCTCAACCCAGGGATTGAACCCAGGTCTCCTGTACTGCAGGCAGATTCTTTACCAGTTGAGCCACAGGGGAAGCCCTTAATCTCTTTGGAAAAGTCTCTGAAGATGTGTATAAGAGACAGCTAAAGTAGCTGAGTATTTTTTCTTAAAGATTAAGCTGTATAGTACCTAGTTAGGTTTAAACAAATGCCAGATAAGGGGCTACCCAGGCCAGAATACTGGAGTGGGTAGCCTTTCCCTTCTCCAGGGGATCTTCTCAACCCAGGGATTGAACCCAGGTCTCCTGTACTGCAGGCAGATTCTTTACCAGTTGAGCCACAGGGGAAGCCCTTAAGTAAATGAGACACAATTTAAATAAAAATAATGTAATTTTACAAAAATAAAGTAAAACAATTTTAAGACATTTTTTCTTGGTATGTAGTTAAATATTACTTTTAAAATTATGTGTTTTTAACTTTCCTTCACATTAGAACTGAGTTTATAAAAATCACCTTTAAAAAAGCACTTTTTTTCACTTTTATAATTCATTAAATTATCCAGGCGATGTACTTTACATTGCCCAAGTTCATTACAGAATTGTTTAATTCTTTTCATTCTGTCTGGGAAGTCTTCATTCAGATATTGACATCTGATATAATAGTAATGTTATAAATTCTCTGCTTCAAATAAAAACAAATCCAGGATTAGATAAGGAGAGATCTCATTTAAAAAGACTAATGAGATAGGAGAAAAGTAGGAGGTCAGAAATTTGCAAGTGTCTCAAAATCAAACACAAAAATCTTTTCTTTCAGAGAGAAGTAAGCAGAGCTTAGTATAAACTTTTAAGAAGAAGTTGGACAGAGGGTAACATTATAATAGATGTGATTTGATAACCTAAAAAATTGCAAAATCTAAAAGGTGAGAATTATAATTTATTACATGGACATATTGAGAAATTAACCCTTATGGCAGAAAGTGAAGAGGAACTAAAAAGCTCTTGATGTATGGCAAAACCAATACAATATTGTAAAGTAATTAACCTTCAATTAAAATAAATAAATTTATATTTAAAAATTATTTATTTATTTATTTATTTAAAAATATAAAAAGCCTCGATGAAAGTGAAAGAGGAGCATGAAAAAGTTGGCTTAAAGCTCAACATTCAGAAAACTAAGATCATGGCATCTGGTCCCATGACTTCATGGGAAATAGATGAGGAAACAGTGGAAACAATGTCAGATTTATTTTTTGGGGGGCTCCAAAATCACTGCAGGTGGTGATTGCAGCTATGTAATTAAAAGATGCTTACTCCTTGGAAGGAAAGTTATGACCAACCTAGATAGCATATTCAAAAGCAGAGACATTACTTTGCCAACAAAGGTCCATCTAGTCAAGGCTATGATTTTTCTAGTAGTCATGTATGGATGTGGGGGTTGGACTGTAAAGAAAGCTGAGTGCCAAAGAACTGATGCTTTTGAACTGTGGTGTTGGAGAAGACTCTTGAGAATCCCGTGGACTGCAAGGAGATCCAACCAGTCCATTCTAAAAGAGATCAGCCCTGGGTGTTGTTTGGAAGGAATAATGCTAAAACTGAAACTCCAATACTTTGGCCACCTGGTGCAAAGAGCTGACTCATTGGAAAAGTCTCTGATGCTGGGAGGGACTGGAAGCAGGTGGAAGAGGGGATGACATAGGATGAGATGGCTGGATGGCATCACCAACTTGATGGACTTGAGTTTGAGTGAACTCCAGGAGTTGGTGATGGACAGGGAAGCCTAGCATGTAGGAATTCATGGGGTCGCAAAGAGCTGGGCACAAGTGAGTAACTGAACTGAACTGACTGAGTATTTAAATCTAGTAGACAGTCTCAAAGAGTTCTGAGAGACTGTTCCAAAGACATAAGGGAAGAACCAGGATATACAGGAATTTTTGCATAAATAACAACAACCAAAAAAAGAACAAAACAGATGATTGGAATATCAAATGACTACTGTCAGTTAGAGAAACCAGACATCTCAACTTAATGAATTTAGTATCTTTCTTGTACAGGAAGATGTAAGAGTCTGGGCTCACTGAAATCATTCCTGGCACATGCACCTTAACTATTTAGGGTGAGGTTGTGCAACCTTTTTGTACAAAGAGATTTGACAGGAATGTGTCTGCTGTGCCTGTTAATCTTGGGATAAGCTGGTGGGGGGAGGTGCATATTCTGCATCTTAGTCTTTTCCCCACGGAGGAGGATAAGCCAAAGTTCAGGGAATCTGTGGGGAAAGAGAAGCCAGAATAAAGTTTGGTCAAGACAAAGCAGAGGAGAAGAAATAGGCAATTGTGAATACTTGGTCAGGAGTTATAACAGTACACTATGTGTGTGTATATGTTTGTGTGTAAGTACATTTATTTGTGGCTGAGTATATCACTTTGTTTGTGATAAGCTAATTTGATGGCTTGGTATGTGAACCTGAGGAGGGTGAACCTCATATACAGTCTCTGAGTCAGAAATATGAATGGCCCACCATTCCTGATTAGAATCTGGAACTGAGGCAGTCTTGGACTGAGCTTCTCTTGTGAGATCTGATGCTAGCTCCAGGTAGAGAGTGTCAGAATTGATCTGAATTGTTGAACACACTAGGTTTAGAAAATTAAATAAGTGGTGCTAGAAAAAACACCATGTATTTAGTGTCAAGAACCAGGAAAAAAAAAATAAACCTCTCTTTTGGTGTTAGTAAACAAATTTAATTTTCTAGAACAGCCTTGGCTCAGAGTCATATGTGGTTTATAAAGAGAAAGAATATGAAGATAGATGATTAGAAATCCCATCCCTGGATGGCTACCTAGTATCCATCTTATTTCAGCTGCATTGTGATCACTCACTAAAAGTGAAATTTACCAGTGGTATTTCAAAATGGTTGCAGATAAGATTTGCAAAGACTTCACTCATTGGATAACTAAAGGAAATGCAAAGCAATAAGAAGCACGCTAAACATACAATCCATTGTTGGGTATTATTACCTGTAATAGGTAAAATGTAAGAAAATGCTGAATCAAACCTTGACGCTAGACCAAGCACAGATTTCACATGGTGAGAGTTGAGGGACTTATCCTGGAAGGGTGAAAACTTTCAAAAGGTTACTAAGAAATGGGGTGAGTAAAGGAAACACTGCCAGAAGTGAAAAAAAAAAAAAAAAAGAGGAAAAAGACAGTCTAAACAGCCATTCCAAAAGGGTGGGACTTCTTAGATAATTTATTTTAAATGGGATGAATAAAATGGACATTGATATTGCTGAAACAAAGGTCTTAATAGACTGCTGTTGAAGATAACATTCAATAGTGGTGTATTAAGTGGACCAAGAGTGGACCAAAGAAAATCCTTGCTGGCTTCCCAGTGTTAAAAAAGACCCAGAACAAGTCTACATAATCATGTTTGGAGGAATTAAAACAAAATGAAGAGGCAAATATTTCAATGAGAAACTGAACCTGGAAATACTTGATGCCATAAGTGGAGAGATTAATCAAGATAATGATTGCCAAAAAGACCTGGGTGTCTCAGCAAGAAACCCTGCTGGAGACGCAAAGCCTTTCATACTTGAGTGGACATAATTTTCAAGGGGTGGAAGGAAAAGTTTCTGGGATTTCTTGACATAAGAGCCACTTGCACTCGGGTACCAAAACTCATGGAACCAGCACTAACATGGGCTTCAATCAGGTTTAACAAATACAGAAGTAAAAGAGCTGATAAAGATTAAGGTGGAGGGTTCAAGGAAAATTACAGTGCTTAAACAGTTCCTGTGTGAAGAAGTTGTATCTGCTTTTCCAAAATGTTCTGTGAGAATGGATGTCTATGGAATTATGTCTGACTGTGGAATGCATGCTGTACTTAGTATTCTGAAACAAGAAACTGCTAATAAATGCTAGATGAAGGCTACAGTTAGGAATATAAGGGTTGATGAGATAATGTGAAAACTAGAAGAGGTGGTAAACTTGAACAGGCTTTATTTGAAGTGGCTACAGCTTTCTCAGCAGGCTTCTCTGGTGCCTCAGCCATAAAGAATCCGCCTGCAATGACTCAGGAGATGTAGGTTCGATTCTTGGATTGGGAAGATCCTCTGAAGGAGAGCATGCAACACACTCTGATATTCTTACTTAGAGAATCCCACAGACAGAGAAGCCAGGCAGGCTATAGTCTATAGGATCGCAAAGAGTCAGACACAACTGAAGTGACTGAATGTGCACAGCTTTCTCAAATGAATTATCAGGACAGACACTGTCTGATTAGGAACATACCCTATCTAGTATTGTAAAATACAAACCATGTAAACCTAACTTTCAAGCGATACTAATGCTAAATGAGAACCGATAAGACTGGCTGAGTCCAAATATTACAGAATAAAAACTATAGAGATGGTAGAGACAAATTCTCTTGAGGTACTCATATGTTGAGTGTATGTGCTGTTCTCCGTTGTGTCCAACTCTTTTGTGGACTACAGTCCAATCCATGGACTGTAGCCTGATAGGCTCCTTTGTCCATGGGATTTTCCAGGCAAGAATGCTAGAGTTCTTTTTTCTCCAGGGAATTTTCCTTACCCAGGGATTGAACTCAAGTCTCTTGCATCTTCTAAACTGTCAGGTAAATTATTTACCACTGAGCCATCTGGGAGTGCGTACTAGGGCTTAACAGGAAAATCTGAGAATGCTTCTCTGCAATGATTGGGGCTTTGGCCCAGTTTTGGCTCTCCTTATCTTCAGGTTCTGCATCCACAGATTCAACCAAGCATGGATGGAAATATTTTATAAACACCAGAATGTTTCAAAAAGCAAAATTTGAATTTGCCATATGACAACTATAAATATACATTTGTGTCATATTAGGTATTACAAGCAATCTAGAGATGACTCAAAGCATACAGAAGAATATTCATAATTTCCATGCAAATACTACCATCATCTTATCTCAGAGACTGGAGTGTTCTCATTTTGGTATCTGTAGGTATCCTGGAGCCAATCTTCTATGGATACTCAGGAATGACTATGTATAAGATCTTGATACTAGGGTAATCTGTCAAGACACCCCGGAGTAGGGAGCTCTTTCCTCAGGACTAAATTTGTAACTGTGTGAAGAGTTTCTGTTTTCTATTTTCACATGCACAGAGTTCTATAAATGGCACACAACTGACCAACAAAGAGGTGCCTAGATTATGGATGATATTCCAAAGATAAATGGACAGCATCCTGTGTAGATGGCCATCACATTGACTGAAAGAGGTAAAAACTCAGTAGGCTGCCTTGCTTCCTGCTTGCCACAACATTTTAGCTTTTATTAACTGATAAGTTGTACCCATCACGTCTGCAAGCCCTGTACTTGCCCAGCCTCAAGACTAAATAAAGAACTAAGAATCAGAAAAAATCTATTTCTTTATCCTTGGCTATTATTCCTTCTTACCCTCATTTATGCCCAAATGATTACATCTTTGGAAGGAATGTTAGAGTTGGACCATGCACTGGTCTACAGTATAGGTAACTATAGTAGTAGTCTAGCAAGTACTTCCCCTCATCCAAGGAGGTGTTGTGGGAACCTCCTGATTTATAGCCATTAAGTCAGAAATAAGGATGGTGCCTGTTATGGTGGCTGAAGTGAGGGATTTGAAAAAGACCAGGTAGATGGTGTCAGAATTGAGTTGAATTGTTGGACATTCTGTTGGTGTGTCAGATAATTCAAGGAAGTGATTGGTATCAGGAGACATGCTAAGCCATTTCAATGATGTCTGACTCTTTGTGGCCCTATGGACTGTAGCCCGTCAGGCTCCTCAGTCCATGAGGATTCTCCATGCAAGTATACTGGAGTGTGTTTCCATGCCCTCCTCCAGGTGATTTTCCTGACCCAGGGATCAAACTACATCTCATTATGTCTCCTCCATTGGCAGGAACTTTCAGTAGCATAAAATCAAGGGTTAAGTCTCTATTAAAGTTCAACACATTAGCTTTCTTTCTGTCTATAAGCCCATCATTAATCTGTCTCATTATATAAGTCCTATTGGTCATAAGAGGGATTGAAGTAAGGAAGAGTGTTTAAAATTAATAAAAGCTATTCTCATCGCTGATAAAAAGAATTTTAAGTACAAGTTCAGCACATGATGGGCTGGTAGTGCCAAATTTGCATGTGAAAGTAAAGAAAGTGAAGTCGTTCAGTCTACATGAACGACACTTAGCATGTCCAACTCTTTGTGACCCTATGGACTATAGTCCACCAGGCTCCTCCATTCATGGAGATTCTCCAGGCAAAAATACTGGAGTGGGTTGCCATTTCCTTTCCAGTGGATCTTCCCAACTCAGGGATCGAACCCCGGTCTCCCACAGTGCAGGCAGACTTTTTACCCTCTGAGCCACCAGGAAAGCCCATGTGAAAGATGGCATATTGTTTTCACCTTTCAAGTACTCGAAATTATTATACCTTTAGACAATGGAAGCTTAACTAAAGAGTATGTTTTCCACTCCTGTATTTTTTTTTTCTGTAATTCAGTGAATTGATTCCATTAACCATTTCCCCTCTCTTTAAAACTCTGTCCAGATCTCAGGTATATATGGATATTAAAGTAAATAAAGCAGAAAAATGAATCTAATGTCATCTGAGTCACAAACACCAGATAATAGTTGCACTTTTTTTTCTTTTTAATGTTATTACT
This sequence comes from Madoqua kirkii, assembly GCA_006408675.1. Taxonomy (NCBI): domain Eukaryota; kingdom Metazoa; phylum Chordata; class Mammalia; order Artiodactyla; family Bovidae; genus Madoqua; species Madoqua kirkii. The sequence continues at coordinate 7,206 of SJYC01109854.1, forward strand.
TTATTGTGTTGATATATACTTCTTTTAATCTTTTTGGAAACATTATACAGCTCATGAGGTCTGTCTCCTGACCAGGGTCTAACCTGTACCTACTGCATTGGCAGTGTGGAATCTTAACCAATGGACCACCAGGGAAGTATAGTACACCATTTATATGTAAATCTTTAAACACACATTTCATGGAGAGACCGAAGGGAAGGGGGCAGGGTACAACTTTCAAAAGGATGGCACAGCCTTTGAGGATACAACAAACTGGTTAGAATCCATCAAACTCAAGATGGTATAAAATCTGAAGACCTCTCAAGGTTCCAGAATACACTCACTGCAATACATTAACATGTTAAATGATACACCCACAGGTGCCATGACAGTTCCAAGGCCAACCATAAAAGGCCAAAAAGTGGATGGTGGTCCACCTCCTGGAAATTATCTTCCCTTCCCCAAAATAGTTGGACTACTCCTCCCATTCATTAGCTTCTGAAATTACCCAGCCCATACAAGCTAGCCACTTCATACTGCAGAGTGGCTCTCACTCTCCTAGATGGCTTACACTCTGCCTGTGGAGTATGTTTCTCCCACCACTGCTCTCACTTTCTGATATGACCCCACTTCTTAGGGCCATTCTTGTCTTCTGAGTGGGACCACATTCTACCTATGGAATGTATACCTCTCTAAATAAACCTATCTTCACTGTACCATGGGCTTCCCTGGTGGCTCAGATAGTAAGGAAATCTGCCTGCAATGCAGGAGATTCAGGTTCAATCCCAGTCAAGAAGATCCCCTGGAGAATGGAATGACTACCCACTCCAGTGTTCTTGCCTAGAGAATTCCATGGACAGAGGAGCCTGGTGGGCTAGTCTGTGGGGTGGCAAAAGAGTGGGACATGACTTAGGGACTGCTGCTAAGTCACTTCAGTCGTGTCCGACTCTGTGTGACCCCATAGATGGCAGCCCACCAGGCTCCCCTGTCCCTGGGACTCTCCAGGAAAGAACACTGGAGTGAGTTGCCATTTCCTTCTCCAATACATGAAAGTGAAAAGTGAAAGGGAAGTTGCTCAGTCATGTCCAACTCTTAGCGACCCCATGGACTGCAGCCTACCAGGCTCCTCCGCCCATGGGATTTTCCAGGCAAGAGTACTGGAGTGGGGTGCCATTGCCTTCTCCAGACTTAGGGACTAAATGACAACAAATCATTGAAATGGGTAGAATTAAAACAACAACAACAACAGCAAGAAAGTATGTAATGGCTACTTTTATGTTACTTTTATGTAACACATTTGCAGAAAATTCCCTATATACAGCAAGTATCTGTACACTTAGGCCAATTGTGGGTTTTTTTGGTGTCACTCTATCCTCATTCCTATTTTCATGGGTATTTACTTTTATTGTTGAATGAATGACAGAGTCATAGAAAAAAAAAATTTTAAGCAAAAGCAGTGATATCATCTGATTCAATTACTTTATTTTACATACTACTCCTCCCATTCGTTAGCCTATGAAATTACCCAGCCCATACAAGCTAGCCACTTCATACTGCAGAGTGGCTCTCACTCTCCTAGATGGCTTACACTCTGCCTGTGGAGTATGTTTCTCCCACCACTGCTCTCACTTTCTGATATGACCCCACTTCCTAGGGCCATTCTTGTCTTCTGAGTGGGACCACATTCTACCTACGGAATGTATACCTCTCTAAATAAACCTACCTTCACTGTACCATGGGCTTCCCTGGTGGCTCAGATAGTAAAGAAATCTGCCTGCAAGACTGTCCCAAGCCCTGCCCCAGTGCATACTTCACTCTCTATGTAGTTTTTCCTCCTAAAAATAGTGGAAGATGCTGGTAACTGAACTCAAGTCACCAGCCTAGCATCTTACTCACTTATTTCCCTATATGGATGCTATTCCAAATGCAGTGTTCTGAAATACAGGTAATACTGAAGAATGGGTCTTTTCTATTTGGACATTTTAACTGTTCACATTTTCTGAAAATCCAATATATTTCTGGGAGATTATTTTTCCTTAACTTTCTTTAAAAAGGAGGCTTGCAATTCTGAATAAGTATTACAGGCCATGAAATAAGTGCTAATAATTGAAGGATATCTTTCAAACAAAGGTCAAGTTAAAAAAAATCAGGAAAGGATAATGTTTACAGAGGACAAAATGCTTTAAATTGGAGATATGTGATATTTTTACCTTAGGTTTACAGTAAAAGTATATCTTTCTCACAAGTCAAAACTTCTGTTCATGATTAGAGGGAAAAAAATGTATGGTTTGATATACAGAATTAATTTTGATCACTGTTTTTAATATATGTAGTACAACTATTTGAAGAAATATGCATTTTCTAAATCTTTTAAAAATATTTATGCCAACACATAACTTATAAACAGATTATCTCTGACAATGGTGCATATCATTCACTGAAATTCTAATTTTTTAAAGAGAAAAATAAACAATTGATCTTTAAACAATTTCCAATGTGCTTTGGGGGCCTGTCTTAATATAAAATTGTGCAATGCTGGTTTCTGTTCTAAACTCTCTGTGGGAATGCTCAGTCAATTGTTGCAGTGATTAGATCTTAGTTTTGTGGCATGCTGAAACTCCCTAAATCAGGACAGAGGAGGTGAAGAAAGCTCTCTTAGTTAAACAGATAACTTGTGTACTGCAAGGCATTCTTTTGTTTATGGACTTCAGAGAGAGCTCTTTGTACATTGTACAAGCCTATATTGTGAAGAACAAAGATGGGATTTCAAAGACTGGCCTCTTTTGTGATAGAACAAAAAGCATTTTTCCTCTCCAGGTGAATATATCTAAGAAAGATTAATAGATAGAGAAAAAATCCTCCTCAAAAAAGATCAGAGTTGAGCTATGCTGTTTGTGCTTCATGGCTTTATATATCCCTTAGTAATAGAGGGCCATGCATGGAAGAAAAAAAAAAATTTTTAACTCTCCATTGCATAAAATTAACTGATGAACATAATCATGTTGAGACCTGCAATTTAGTGGGCATATACTGTATGGCTTCTAATTTGTGCAAATATTCCTCAGTTGCTTTCATTTTGCTAGTAAGGACATATGGTCCTCTTCTACTCTCATTCTTTTACTCTTCACTGAGTCATTTCTATACCTTATAGGAACATTTTCAAGTGCTTCTGAAGAAGAATTTGGTCTCCAGTGTCCTCACTACGTGATATCTCCAGGTTTCTGCAATCAGAACATTCTACCTTTTTACCACCCACTTTGTTTCCTTTGCCTGTGAAGATTTTAAATATTCCAAGTAATTTCATATTTCTATGAAATCTATTAAAAATCAAGCTTCCCCTGACAATTTCTGTAACACAATGTTCTATTTCTGTCTCTTTAATATAATTATGCTTCTGAAGAAGAATTTGGTCTCCAGTGTCCTCACTACGTGATATCTCCAGGTTTCTGCAATCAGAACATTCTACCTTTTTACCACCCACTTTGTTTCCTTTGCCTGTGAAGATTTTAAATATTCCAAGTAATTTCATATTTCTATGAAATCTATTAAAAATCAAGCTTCCCCTGACAATTTCTGTAACACAATGTTCTATTTCTGTCTATAATTACCAGCATGAATTATCTCATGCCTGACATTTGTACCTGTAAAATGTAACAGAATTGGACTTTTAAATATATATACTCAATAGAGTTTAACCTACTGTAAAGTAAGTTGCTTAGCACTGCCACTGCATCTCATTTATACACATTATTCATAAATAAATATGAAGAACACTTATGTAGACCAAGAGCAATTTATAGGGTTTAGAAAGAACTTAGGTGAGTAAATAATGTTTTGAATACATTAAACAGTCAGAATACATATTTTAATTTTTTTTTGGAAAATGGAATTCTAGTAATTCTCAGAAATTCTAGGAAGTCTCATATACAGTCCTAAAGATCTTTTAATTAGTGAAATAGAAATGTGTCCTGATTTTTGTTTGTATAAAAAAAGCACAAATTTAGAAATAATTTTATCATTATGTAGCATGGAACATTTGCTAAAAGAAAATAAGCAAAAAAAAAATCACAAAATTACTATCTACAAAAATAATGTGGCCAGATTATATTGGGTATAAGATCTTAAGAAAGAGGTGTTGGAATTGGAGCAACATGTATCAGCTGTTAGCTTTTTTTCTTTAAATTAATAAACATTTTCACAGAGGACATTGTTGTTCCCCATTTTTCTTGGTAATAGGCAGTTGTCTCAGCAGCAGAAGACATTTAAATCTTCAAAAAATTTTTGAAAACAAGTTAATATAATAAATTAAATATATAAAATATTATGTTAAGGAATTCAGGAAAAGCTTTGTAAAATAAGAAACAGAAGCTGGGGGGGGGGGAAGTAATTTTCAAGTTCAAAGATTTTCCTGTACACTGTAGGGGCAGAAACATGTTCCTTCTATCCTTTTAGGTTCTGAGAGAGTCAGTTCCTAGGCAGGTTGATAAGATGTTCAGGTTCCCAAGGAGGAAAGAAGATTAAGGGAGGAAGACTGCTATAATAAAAGCAGGGGAATCCTTGCAACTGGGACAAAGGAATTACTCAAGTGTCAATAATCTGCCAGGAGATGCACAGATTTACCAAATGGCATCAGAAAAGGGCTTTTGTTTTATAGAGAGGAGTAAACAAGACTAGAAAAACCAGATGTGGGTGAACAGGACAAGAGATGGTAGGATAGAAACATTAATGAGGATTTGTTTAAATACATACTAAAGGGTGTTTTTTTTGCAGTCAGAGCTAGGCTAATTTCTGGACAATTTCTATTTTGAGAGATCAAAGGAATCTAGTAAAGTTAAATATTGTCAACCAAGTGGAACTTAGCTGGCAAGTGCTACAAATGTCCCTCTTTAGTAATCTTGAGGTCTCCGCCTTCTCAGTGCAGTCAGGTCTGAACAATTCTGTCGAATGGCTTGGTTTCTTATTGCTTTTCATTGGTGCTGAAAACCACAGTGAGCATGTTAATATGATTCTAGTACCATTTCCAAAGTGGGAATAAAAGGATTTTCCCGTCCAATTCTCTGACACCAGTTGGGTGCCCTATGATTCAGCAAGGCTATCCAACCAGTCCATACTAAAGGAAAGTAGTCTTGAATATTCATTTTTTCATATAGATGTATTTATTTTAATTGGAGGTTAATTACTTTACAATATTGTATTCATTTTGCCATATATCAACATGAATCTGCTACAGGTATACATATGTTCCCCATCCTGAACCCCCCTCCCTCCTCCCTCCTTGTACCATCCCTCTGGGTCATCTCAATGCACCAGGCCCAAACATCCAGTATCATGCATCGAATCTGGACTGGTGATTTCTTTTCATATATATTATACACGTTTCAATGCCATTCTCCCAAATCATCCCACCCTCGCCCTCTCCCACAGAGTCCAAAAGACTGTTCTATACATCTGTGTGTTTTTATTCATTAAAAGGACAGAGGCTGAAGCTGAAACTCCAATATTTTGGCCACTTGATGTGAAGAACTGATTCATTGGAAAAGACTCTGATGCTGGGAAAGAGCGAAGGCAGGAGAAGAAGGGAAAGACAGGATGAGATGGCTGGATGGCATCACCGACTCGATGGACATTAGTTTGAGCAAGCTCTGGGAGTTGGTGATGAATAGCGCAGCCTGGTGTGCTTCAGTCCATGGGGGTCGCAAGGAGTCAGACATGACTGAGCGTCAAAACCACAACACAGTTCAACTCAGTTCTGATACTGCATCTGGAAATAACACCTGATTCCACAGGTGAAGGGCTCAGTCCCACAGGATTTCCTCCCCATTTTTTATGTTAGTTGCAAGCCCAGGTTATCACATTTGCTTCTGACCCATCTAGTACAAATCAGAGGTTCCAGTAACCCACTTCTTGGGTATGAATAACTTGCAAGAGCAGCTCACAGGACTCAGAAACACTAGATCACCAGCGATGCATAGGGAGGCATATGGAGAAAGGGTATGAGGCTTTCCTGTGCTCTCCAAGCTCATTACTCTCCCCACGTCTCCACTGTTCACCAGTGTGGAAGCTGTTGGAACCCTGAACTTTGGGGTTTTAAGAAGGCACCATTACATAAGCATGACTGATAAAAATCATTGGCCGTTTACTCTATCTTCAGCTCATCTCGCCTTCCTCAAGGTTGAGGAGTGGGGCTATAAGTTCCAACCTCTAATCACATGGCTAGCTCCTCAGGCAGTAAGCCCCTATCTTTAGGTTAAATTTTTTGCTCTCTTCTCTTTGGAAATCCCAAGGGTTTGGGGAGCTTACCCAGCAGTGGGAACAAAGACCAAATACACATTTCTTTTTATAAATCATGTTTCCACAAGACCATCTCCTCACTTCAGCTCTTGGTCTGGGAGGTCTTCTCCTCAGAAACCACACTTCCATGGAGAGAATTATAAGTCAGGTCTGTAAGCTTTCAGCTTAACATAGACGCTCTGAAGACACAGAAGGGATACAAACCAAAGAGCTGGCTGCCTTACCATGGTTATTTGCTCTCTTAATCCATCATGAACACAAATCTTGGGACTAAATCACCCTGAAAAATGACCTTTTCCAAACTGAATTCTGGATTGGTGAAGAGCCTCTCTGCTCATAACAAAGCCTTCCTGACCTAAAATGCACTTCAAATGCAGTGATTACAACAGACCAAGTAGAAAAAACAATGAATATGTGACCACTGTATGATGAATGGAGACCATCAGGACAAACATTTTCCTTTCAAAAGTATTAGCTGGTTACCCTTAAAGAATTATATATTGAAAACCACAAAAACAAAAAAAACAAGTTTTCTATAAATTAGGTTTCAGGCCAAAAATGCAACGAAGTATACATAATCAGACATCAATAAACAGTAGAACATGACTGAACACATTCACTTTCAGAGCAAACTGATTAGATTAAAGCAAAGTATTAATTATTTAGTATATAGCAATAGTGAAAGGAAATAATCAGACACCAATCTAAGAACTTTTTTTTTTCTTTTTTGGTAGCTAATTTACAGAACTTGGCAGTGGCAAGGGAGCTGAAACAATCTGACATATGCTAATCAGGAAAGATCCTCTGTTGTAGAAAATGGAGCAACTGACATACACGGCTGAGCTCCTTTATCTGACTCCTACACATCCAGTAAAACTGCATGATGTAACCTGAACAAAACTTTCCAAGAATTAATAGAGCTGAGAACTCAAGAGTAGAATTGGAGTATGGGTAAAGGTGGAGGTTAGGCAAAACAACAACTATGCTTCCAGAAAGAGGATTGAAACAGAATTAAGGAACACATTTTATTTATTTAAGTATCGTAGGACAGAAACATTCAAGGGATAGTAAGTTTAAGATGGAGCTTCCTTGATGGCTCAGTGGTAAATAATCTACCTGCAATGCAGGATTAGACTCCTTGACTGGGAAGATCACCTGGAGAAGGAAATGACAACCCACTAAGATATCCCATGGACAGAGGAATCTGGTGGACTACAGTCCATGGGGTCACAAAAGAATCAGACATGACTTTGTGACTGAACAACAAAGGGTTAAGACATATACCTTCAGAAAAATAATTCCAAGTTTAATTTATTGTGAAATAAGTTCAAATATGGGAAATCCTAATTATTGGACAATGGCATGAGGTAGCTAAAAAATAAGTATATAGATAAATGCGTTTATAAAGACGTGATGCTTCGGCTGCTAAGTTGTTTCAATGGAGTACGACTCTTTGCAGCCCTATAGACCATAACGCACCAGGCTCTTCTGTCCATGGGATTTTCCAGACAAGAATACTGGAGTGGGTTGCCATTTCCTTCTCCAGGGGATCTTTCTGACCCAGTGATCAAAGCGGCGTCTCTTGTATCTCCTGCATTGGCAGGCAAGTTCTTTACCACTAGCGCCATCTGCTGCTAAGTCACTTCAGTCGTGTCCGACTCTGTGCGACCCCATAGACGGCAGCCCACCAGGCTCCCCCATCCCTGGGATTCTCCAGGCAAGAATACTGGACTGGGTTGCCACTTCCTTCTCCAATGCATGAAAATGAAAATTGAAAGTGAAGTCGCTCAGTCATGTCCTACTCTTAGTGACCCCATGGACTGCAACCACCAGGCTCCTCTGCCCGTGGGATTTTCCAGGCAAGAGTACTGGAGTGGGTGCCATTGCCTTCTCCAGACCCTCCTAATGAATTCTATCTAATTGGAATGACCTCTCTTCACCTGCCTACATCTAACCCAACTTGAAAGCCAACTATTCCCCCGAAGTCTGATCAACATGGCTTGAAATGAACCCATCAGTGAACTTGGATCCTGTTAATGAAATGAATGGGTCTGTGAGCCCCACTGGGGTCACCTAGGAAGCCCAAAAACATGAATGGCTATCAAACAGAAATATCTTAGAGAGGTATGGAAATTTAGGGTAATATATCTTTGCCCCAGTGCATCTTTACCAATACTTATTGGTCACTTACCTGATTGGCGCTGGCATTATTTCATTTTTCCTTCACAATGGCCAGGAAAGACAGTGAGGATATGAACCGTAAAAGAGGAGAAAGAGTGGTTGGACAAGATTGTATTATCTTGTGTGCTTATTCCACTGAAGGAATTTTTATGGCACACCAGCTGTACGTTTTCTGACTTAAAGCTCTCTGAAAGTGATTTTCCAAATATTGGTTCTCTGCTAAACTCTATCCCTTCTGTCCATAATATTTGGTTTAAAATCTGACTCTTCACACTAGAATTCATGAGTTATTCATGAGCTATCATCACATATTAGCACTCCCTGATGTTCGCCCCGTACCTTGCCATACCAATTTTGCTTTGTTTCTTTACGCATGGTGCATGCTGTGGTGGCCAGTCCCTTTGGTGCTCCCTATAGTTCTAATACCCTTCCTTCAAAATTTTATCTGGTACTTCTCTATTCAATTATCACAATATATCTCATGAAATTTTCTTTATTCTATCTCAGTCAATGTAAATGTTTTCTTCTACGCTCTCACTGGAGAATTTCATCTAATACTCTTCTATTAGTATGTGTCTCATACATGGTTGCAAAATTTACTGTTTTAGTTACTTTCTCAGGAGCATGTGAGCTCCATTAGTTCAGAGTTGTAATCTTGTATGTCTCTCTAACCTAGGATCTATTCCACTGCCTGGTGTAAAGTAAACCCTCAGTTTCTATGTTGAATGAAATCTGAATAGAATGATAAGGACTGAATAAATGGCACTACTAATATACAGTGGGGAAATCACATGTACTTGTACTAGCTCTGTTGTTTTATAACTGGTCTAGGGAAAGAGACTTTTTTAAAATTTATTTTTCCATTATTTTTTTATTGGAGTATAGTTGCTTTACAGTGTTAGTTTCTACTATACAGCAAACTCAGTCAGCTATGCTTATACATGTGTCCCCTCTTTTCTGGATTTTCTTCCCATTTAGGTCACTGAGAAGCACTGAGTATGGTTCCCTGAGATGTAGTTCTCATTTAGTAGATTCTCATTAGTTACGTTTTATACATAGTATTGGGGCTTCCCTTGTGGTTCAGCTGGTAAAGAATCTGCCTGCAATGTGGGAGACCTGGGTTCAATTCCCAGGTCGGGAAGATCCCCTAAAGAAGGAAATGGCAACCCGTTCCAGGACTCTTGCCTGGAGAATTCTGTGGACAGAGGAGCAGGACAGGCTGCAGTCCACAGAACTGCAGAGTCGGACATGACTGTGCGACTTTCTTTTTAAATTTTCATATGTAGTACCAAAAGGGAAAAAGGAGATTTTTTTTATCAATGTCCTCCTTGAGATTCCATTCAGAGGTTGCCTCAGACTCAAGTGTTCCTCTTGTTCCTCTCCAGACCTTTCATGCACAACTTCGCACTACTCTCTCTGTCTCTCACTTTAACTCTGAATACATTAAATAATGGGGTGCAATTCTTTCCCCAAGCCTGGTTAATAATACAAGGAAAGCCATACTTCCTTTTCATTGCTTTTTTCTTATCTCATACTATTATGAGAAAGACATATCAAGTTTTGTTGAATTTTCTAGTAACTCCAAGAGTGAAGGATAGGGGAGCCTGACATGCTACAGCCCATGCGGTCACAAACAGTCAGATATGACTTAGGAACTGTACAAAAACAACAAACTCTGAAGGAAACTGTTCAATCATGTGAAATAGCTTCTTTTTTTAAGTACAGCACTTCGCTGGTGACTCAGGGCTTCCCTGGTAAAGAATCTGCTTGCCAATGCAGGAGACACAGTTCAATTCCTGATCTGGGAAGATCCCACGTCATAGAACAACTAGATTTGGGCACCAGAACTATTGAGCCTGTGCTCCAGAGCTTGGAGGCCACAACTACTGAGCTCAAGTACTACATCCACTGAAGCCCATGTGCCCGAGAGTCCATAATCTGCAACAATAGAAGCCAGCTCAACGGGAAGCCCACACATCACAACTAAGTGTAGCCCCTTATTGCTGCAACTTACAGAAAGCTCGCATATCAACAAGACCAGCACAGCCAAAAAATGATAACATTATATATTTAAAAAGTACAAAGGAAAATACTGGAAAGATAAAACTTTGTGGGGGTTTGTATTCTTCTCAAAGTTATCTCCAGTTTCTAACATCACTTCCCCTTTCTCAGAGCTATGCTTTCTGTGACATCATTTTCTATATTTCAAATCAACTATGTGTCTATTTAATTTTGGAAAATCCAACCTCCTATTCAGAAGATGATCTCAGCCCAGGCTATAAACTCCTTTCTAGAAGATGCACTATACATCTTCTCCCTTCACTACTTAAAGGTGTGGCCAATGTTTAAATTTACTAATCACCAGTGATCAGAATATAAATCAGTTTATATCGACGTCTTGCTAACATTTCTCAGTAACTTCTGCTTTCACTTTGACATCTTAACATCATTCTGTTTTAACTTTGGATTTCTCTCCAGTTTATTCTTGCATCTGCAGCTATCCTGGTCTTGTTTTTACACACTGAAACCGTCAAGGCTTTAGGTCCTATCTTATTCTCTCTGCCTGGAACACTCCACTTTAACCTTCACATGTTTAACTTCTGATTTTTCATCAGATGCCATTTCAAAACTCTTATGAGGCTTTTCCTGAACTTCTTAAGAAGTCCATGTCGATTATGTGTTATTTTCTCATGGCACTTGTCATTCATCCAAATGATCTTGCCCAGATATTTGCTTACTTATACTGTAGTCTTCCCACAGCTAGAATATAAGCCTCAGAGAGCAGGGGACTTCTCTTATTCAATATCATATCCTTACAATATACATGATTAATCAGCACTTTAAATCAGTAAGTGATGACTGAGTAAATTAATAAAGACAGAATATGCTTAGCCTATAGCCATTTTCATATTCCTTCTCTTTTCAAGAAGTACAGAGTAAGTTCATTTTTCCAGTAACAACTATAATAGCTCTTAAATAATAGGTTGGTAATACTGTCACATTCAGTATAACAACAAACTAAAACTTATTGTCTGCTAATGCGTCACTGAATACATCATTTGGCATGGGTTTGAAGACTATGCCAAGAATGTTCAAGAAGCCTTGTGAGAATATTCTGAGCCTGAGTTTAATGAAAATTAACAAAAATACAAATTTTATTGATAAGGAAACTGTTTAAGAGTTTTTTTCAGTTGAAATTTGTTAAGAACAGCAAATTACTGATGGACAAAACAAATTGAATTCTGCTGGGTTCCAGCCCTGGTGGATCCAGGGTAATTCAAAGGGGAGACATAATTGGTGTCCTAGGAAAAAGCTTTAATTACAGATATAAAGAGAGATTAGAAAAGGATAGTATAGTAGGAAAATTAGTGGGAAAAAAGAAGCTGAATAACTTGGTTTACATGGAATACTAATAAAACTCCAAGACAAGGAGTTTGCACCATCTACATTGGGCCACTAGTGCCCGTTTGAATATTGGAGGGTGCCCCACCTTGGGCTCCCTCTCTCATGAATCTTAGAAACAAGGGCAAGTAAGTAGATGTGGCGAGCACCCCTACTCCAGATGGGAATTCAACCAGAAAAACAGGGAGCAAGAAAGAAATAACATAGGGGAATCAGTCTTTCCAGAAACTGATCTGATTTCTTTATTTTTCAGGTTTGTTTATATACTTTTTTTTATACATAGGGATGAATACAGAGTCACGTGGGGGTCAGCAGACCTGACCCTTGTCAAAATCAGGTTCTTCATATAAATGTATACAAAGGTCTTATGGGTTTTACATCATTTTCTGGCCATGAGGCCTGCTGACATTTTATGGCCCTTTCTGATAATGGTCAGTCAACCAGAAAACTTATTTTTTCCAGGGGTGACTTTTTCTTAAACCAAATGCCACCCTCCAAATAAAGTTGCATTCCTATAGGGTGAGGGTGTAGTGGGTTAAATCAAGAAAGGCATTTATTTAGCCTAAGGTTTAACATGATTAATCTTAAAGGTTAATACTTATTTCTCCTATATGATAGTTATATTCATTATAAGGACAGGGAATATGGAGATTTAGCAGCAAATATTGGCTCAACAAATAAAAAACCCTTCACCAATATAATTTCTAATCAACTCACTATACTATATTAATATTTTTTAACTTCTCAAAAGAGTCTATATTTAGAAAGCTTTAAAGCATCTCATGCCTCTCACAGTTGGGAGGCTGTAAACAATCACATGTGGCTGGACAAATCTGTTCAGGTAGGCTAGAGAACCTTCAGAGGAGTTTGTAAGTTGAAACACTCTTGTCATGCCCAGGAATTTTTATTAATTGGAGCTGCACGTTAACTCTTTCTCTGAGAGAGTTGGTGGGGGAACAGCCCCCCGTAAAGTCAGAGGTATAGGTGAGAGCATAAGACAGACTCTGGTTTTGGGGGTAGATGCTCGGAAACAAGGGTTTTCCTGAGGCTCGATCTCACCTTTGTGTAATGCTGAAGCCTCCTTCCTCATGCCATTTGCCATGGGCAGAGTTCTTCACACTGGCTCCTGGCAGAATTCAAAGTGCTAGAACATTCTTTCGTCATAACTTGATGTAAAATACCTAGATGAGTAGCAGTTAATAAGAATGTATGGACAAAGGGGCACACAGCATCTGAGTTACCAGCACACATACTGCAATATGACTCCATTTAAAATGTGAAAGTCAGGACTTCCCTGGTGATCCAGTGGTTAAGACTTTGCTTTCCATTGCAAGGGGTATGTGTCTGATCCCTGGTTGGGGAGCTATAGTTAAAAAAAAAAAAAAAAAAAAAAAAAAGACCCTGATGCTGGGAAAGACCAAAGGCAAAAGAAGTGGATATCAGCGGATGCGATGGTTAGATAGTATCACTGACTCAACAGGCATGAATTTGAGCAAACTCTGGGAGATGGTGGAAGACAGAGGAGCTTTATATGCTACAGTCTATGAGGTCACAAAGAGTTGGGCACAACTAATCGACTTGAACAACAACCACAAAAACAAGGAGATAAGATCCCACATGCCTGGTAGTCAAAAACAAAACCAAAACATAAAACAGAAGCAATATTGTATCAAATTCAATAAAAAAAAAACTTTAAAAATGGTCCACATCAAAAAGTCTTTTAAAAAATAAAATGCAAGTCTTACATAGTTGAACAAATCCAGAATTCATAGTGTACAATCAAAGATATATACCTAAAACACAAAAAGTGAAATTTCTATCTGATTACTCAACCTCAAAATAGCATCACTATTTACATCATTACTTAGAGATGCATAAATGCACAATGTTACTTGTTGAATTCCTGGCTGCCACAGGTTTCAAAAATCACCAAATGAATAAAAAGAAGAATTGGTGTGAGAAGCATCTGTCTGCCACTTTTTATGAAAGTCTCCTAAATAGCTTCATGAGTCTTTTTATAGAATAGCTGTCTGTATTGCACATGTTTTGCTTCTAAGTGAACAGCCTCACTCTGTCATTTTTTCTATACTTTTCATAGAAGATCTTGTAGCCTAATTGCTTTCACTTTTTTTTTTTTTTTTGCCTTAGGAACAAAGCCATGAATTTATATGAGGTGTCAGTATATTTAGTAAAAATATTTCAGTTTTCAAACTCTGCAACTGTAGATGACCACTGGAGGAAGGGTGGGGGGCAGGAGAAACAAAGATGCTTTCAGTTAATTCCCAGGAAACTTTGGAAAAGAGGGCTGCCTCAGCTCACAGATAATGACCTCTTGCCCCTCGATCCTCTCCTTCTCCTGTTTTATTCACAATCACTTGAATTTCAGGATAGAAGTCAGCTACTGCACTATACGCTATTTAACCTTCCACACAGAAGTCAGAGGCTAACAATGATGAAACAGGCAGAATGAAGAAGCCTAAAACAATCTCTTAAGAGAGAACAAATTCCTGGAGTTTGTTATTCGTTTGAATTCAGTATAATTGAGTCTTGAATTTTAGCAGCTAAAACCAAATTCTTACTTATTTATGGGCTTATTTCCATAGGCAATATGAAGTTTCCCTAGGATGAGACACAGAAATAATAAAAGCACGACATCATAAAAGTGAGATTAAATAACAAATAATAAGATAAAAGTGTTGGGTGCAGTTATTTACACAAGAAACCTTTAATATTAAAATACACACACACGACTGAAGTTGAAACATATTTTTTTTGTTTGAGCTTCCTGAAAATTAAGAAAACCTGGGAAATTTGATTATTTAATATATTTTGAAGTTTCGTGATCTAAAGGTCCTACATCAAAAATGATACAATGTTAATGTTAAAAAGTTCTAATATACAGAATGTTACTTTTTGATGATAATTTTATATTTAATTTAATCTTTATGATATAACCAAGTGGTAGATTCTTTTCCTATTTCCATTTTATTCCTGATGAACAGAGGATCAGGTATAAAAAAGTTAAAGGAGCATTAGAGGAGGAAACAACTTTCTAAGCTTGAAAGAAAAGTACTCATTTAAAGGTGAGGTTATTATTTTTTTTATATATAGTGTATTTATTGGAGAAAGAAGTGGCAACCCACTCCAGTATTCTTGCCTGGAGAATCCCAGGGACAAAGGAGCCTGGCGGGCTGCCATTTATGGGGTAGAGCAGAGTTGGACATGATTGAATTGACTTAGCAGCAGCAGCATAGTGTATTTTTATAAATATAAACTTTTAAATATAATGAAAAATTTATCAATATTTTAAATGTTAATTTGTGTGACTGTTTCACATTCAGAAAACCTTATTCTACTGACACTTTCCTATACTTTTCTCTAGACATTTTATTTTATTTTTATTATTTTTAATATAAATTTATTTTATTTTTTATATATTTTTAAAATATGAATTTATGTATTTTAATTGGAGGTTAATTACTTTACAATATTGTATTGGTTTTGCCATACATCAACATGAATCTGCCACAGGTGAGGTTGTTATTTTTAATAGTGGGGTTTTCATTTCTGGAACCCTAGCTGTCCTTACACTTTTTTTTTGAAAATAGATGGGTACTGAATTATCCCCATTATTGTGACGATTGAAACACTTACTATAAGTGGGAGGCATGCAGTAAGCTGCAGTATTTCAGCTATTATGGATTTTGTTTTGATTTCTTTTTATATCATCAGAGGTTATTTTATCAGAGCTTATAATCTTCTGGTTTAATGCTACTCAATAAGTGGCTCAAAATTTGAGCAAAAAAACCCAGAATTTTACCTTGTAAAATTATAGTTGATAAACTTTTTAAATCAAAAAAGATTTTTTAAACTAATGTCTAGTCATTCTATTTCAATTATATTTATATTATATATTATGTAAAGAAATGGGGCCATAGTAATAAAGATATTTTGAAATATATAACTGAAATTATTAATGCAATTATTAATATTTTAAGCATAATAGTCTCAAATATTTAGATACATTTATAATTTTCCTCTTGCTGTTGCAACAGTAAAAACATATGTCACTGAAACTGTGAAAGGACCTGAGCCTGTCATGTTGACAGGGCATTTTCAATAAGACAGAGATGTTAGAAAATTTCTCAATGTCTCAAGTGCATGAATTTTCCTCAGAAATAGTCTAATGATCTTATATGGATCTGGGACTAGTCCTTTCCAGCATTCTGATCTAACCTTTTTTAGTGCATCATTTATCACTATGCTTTGCAGAAAGACGTGCTTTTAAAAATAAAAGTCCATGTATTCTTAAAGTTCATGAACTGTAAGCTTGGTAGTTTGTAATACTGAATTAATACTTTTAAGAAATGATTTATGAGTACATCTTGGTGTTTATGAGCCAAGACAACCTGTACAATTGAATAGATTGCATTCCTAACCTAGTTGATGAACTGAAGCGCAGATTTGCGTGTGTGTGTGTGTGTGTACTCTGATGGTCATTCTCTGAAGTCCTTTTGCACTGAGCATTAAGAATTTAACAGGTTAAACCCTTTAGCCACTGGTAAAGTTAATAACAATGCCCAGTGTCAGTTAAGGTCAGTCTGACATATTCCATTGTTGTGTGTAGTTATGGTTACAGAAGTAATACATCTTAAATGGAACTGCTAAAAAACATACTTATGTTAATAAAGAAAAAAAAATGTCCCAGGAAATTATGTTGGCAAAGAACAAGAAAAGTCTCACTGTTTTGTAAGATTCTGTAGCTTTCTTTTATCATCAAAAGCAATCTTCAGTTTCACTAGCAAGAACTGAAACTCACCTGTTGTCTCAATACATAACCCATGTCCCCATTGTGCTCTATTTTTATAAAAGGAAGCCCATTTAAAAGTATATTTAAAAAGACACACCATTACTTTTGTGAAGATTTCTTAAGGTCATAAAACCAAAGAAATGGAGCTATTTTCTACTCATGGGTAGCGTATTGCCAACTGTATGTATTATTGATAAGCAAAGATTTTAGGCAGTTTTGACAGGCTTTGAGAAAGAGGCTGTGGGTAAATAAGAGGCAAAATGTAGTGGAAAACAAAAAGAAGTAAACAGTGTTGAGAAGATAATTTGTACTAGTTTCCATGATTTTTAAAACACTAAACACTAAATATGTATTACACTCCTGAAATGCTTGTAAAACAGATATTAAGCATTTTCTTGCTTTTAATTATTTTCAAATTTGAATTGGCTGTCATCAAATGAAATACCACTTTGAAATCAGAATATAATTGTAGTTAATTATTCCTAGGTTTACTTGTGTTTATTCAAGATAGACTTCATTATAATTATTACTCATTATCTTTCTTAGTATTATTTTTTAAAATCCCCAAACACAGTGACATAAATCAATAAACCTGTATTAATTCTGACAAGTCTAGTGTAGGACTAGATAATCATGCTGATCAGTGAGCAGACTTTGACTGGATCTGTGGTCAGAGGTCAGCTCTTAGATCAGCCAGGGGAAGACGTCTAGAACAGCCACATGGGAAAACTCACGGCTGTTCCACATGGTCATATCCTACAGCAGGCCAGCCCAACTTACTCACTAACTGGTTTCAGGATGCTGGTGGATTGAGAGGAAGTTTTTACTGATATAGAGGCCAAGACTTACAAGCAACATGCTAGCACGATTATGTTAGTCTACTGGCCATAGGAAAATCCAATGTAAGCCCATACTCAAAGGATGAAGAAACAGACTAATTCTTGATGGAAGAGCTCCAAATGGACAATTTAAGGGAAACTAGTATACACAGGTAAACATAACTGTGAAACATGACTGTTTTCTCACCCACAGAACATTTAATAAAAATGTTATTAAATAATTATATTAAATATATATAATTATATATTAAATATTTAATGAAAAAGTGAAAGAAAGTGAATTAGTTCAGTCATATCTGACTCTTTGAGACCCCATGGACTGTAGCCCACCAGGCTCCTCCATTCATGGAATTTTCCAGGCAAGAGTATTGGAGTGGGTTGCCATTTCCTTCTCCAGGGGTCTTCCAAATGCAGGGATCAAACCTGGGTCTCCCACATTGCAGGCAGATGCTTTTACTGTCTGAACCAGCAGGGAAGCTCAATAAAGCAAAGTCTCTTTGTAGAGGTTAGTACAACATGGTTTTACACTGCCTTTTAATAACCTGTGTTACTTAATTAAAAAAAAATATTCCAAATGTGACTATTAGTCTAATTATGATTTGATTTTTTTTAAAGAAAGCCTTTATTTATTCTTTGTAGGAAAATTTCTAAGCATCTACTTTGTCTCAGGCAGTATTATAGCAGTATCTAATGAACTTAATAGAAAAAAATACACATAACAATAGCAAAGGAAACAAGCAAAAATAAACATATGGAAACTAATTAGACGTAAAAGCTTTTGCACAATAAAGTAAACCATTGACAAAAAGACAGCCTAATAAATGGGGATAAAATGTTTGCAATTGATATGTCTGATAAGGAGTCAAGATCCAAAACAGATAAATGGTATATACAACTCTATAAAAATGGTTAAAAATAGGAAGATTTTTTTTTCCTTTCTGGCTGTATTTAACATTTTAAAACATTATTTGCTTTCTAAAATTATATCCTGAAGGATTTTATGTGGTTTTCTTCACACTATTCTACTTAAGGTTAATTGATCTAGTGTATATGGGTTTATATTGGGTTTAGCTGAATCACAAAGAAAGGCAATGCCAAAGATTACTCAAGCTTCTGCACAATTGCACTCTTCTCACATTTTAGCAAAGAAAGGCTCAAAATTCTCCAAGCATGCCCAAGCCAAGCTACAAGAGTACATGAACTGTGAACTTCCAGATGTTTAAACTGGATTTAGAAAAGGAAGAGGAACCAGAGATCAAATTGTCAACATCCCATGGATCATCAAAAAAGCAAGAGAGTTCCAGAAAAATATCTACTTCTGCTTTATTGACTATGCCAAAACCTTTGACTTTGTGTATCACAAACTGGAAAATTCTTCAGAGATAGGAATAACAGACCACCTTACCTGCCTCTAAGAAATCTGTGTGCAACTCCAGAAGCAAGAGTTAGAACTGGACATGGAAAAACAGATTGGTTCCAAATTGGGAAAGGAGTATGTCACGGCTGTATATTGTCACCCTGCTTACTTAACTGATATGCAGAGTACATCATGCAGAGTACATTATGCGAAAGTCAGGGCTGGAAGAAGCATAAGCTGGAATCAAGATTGCCAGAAGAAATATCAATGACCTCAGATATGCAGATGACACCACCCCTTATGGCATAAAGTGAAGAGGAACTAAAGAGCTTCCTGATGAAAGTGAAAGAGGAGAGTGAAAAAGTTTACTTAAAAATCAACATTCAAAAAAGTAAGATCATGGCATCCAATCCATCACCTCATGGCAAATAGATGGAAAAACAAAGAAAAGAGTGACAGATTTTATTTTCTTTGCCTCCAAAATCATTGCAGATGGTAACTTCAGCCATGAAATTAAAAGAGATTTGTTCCTTGGAGAAAAGTTATGACTGACCTAGACAGCATATTAAAAAGCAGAGACATTACTTTGCCAAAAAGGTCCATCTAGTGAAAGCTATGGTTTTTCCTGTAGTCATGTATGGATGTGAGATTTGGACTATAAAGAAACCTGAGTGTTGAACAATTGATGCTTTTGAACTATAGTGTTGGAGAAGATTCTTGAGAGTCCCTTGGACAGCAAGGAGATGCCACCAGTCAATCCTAAAGGAAATCAGTCCTGAAGATTCATTGGAAGGACTGATGCTGAAATTCTAATACTTGGCCACCTGATGCAAAGTACTGACTCATTGGAAAAGAGCCTGATGCTGGGAAAGATTGGAGTCAGGAGGATAAGGAATGACAGAGGATGAGATGATTGGATGGCATCACTGATTTGATGGACATGAATTTGAACAAGCTCCAGGAATTGGTGATGGACAAGGAAGCTTGCTGTGCTGTAGCCCAGGGGATGCAAAGAGTCTGACATGACTGAGCAACTGAACTGAACTTATACAGGTTTATATTTTTTCCATTTTCAAAATTTTCAGCCATCATGACCATTTTTTCCTATTTTTCCTCTCTTCCTAAGATTCCAATTATACATACATTAATGGCATAAGATATCCTATAAGTGACTGAGGTTCTGTGATACTTTCTTCTTATTTCATGTTTTACTATTTAACTTGGATAGTTACTATAGCTGTTTTCCAATTAACTGAACTAAAATCATGAATTCTTTATTGCCAAGTTCAGACTTAAATTGAAGAAAGTAGGGAAAACCACTAGACCATTCAAGTATGACCTAAATCAAACCCCTTATGATTATATAGTAGAAGTGAGAAATAGATTCAAGGGATTAGAGCTGATAGACAGAGTTCCTGATAATCTATGGATGGGAGTTCATGACACTGTAGAGGAGACAGGGATCAAGACAACCCAGAGAAAAATAAATGCAAAAAAATAAAATAGCTGTCTGAGGAGGCCTTACAAATATCTATGAAAAGAAGAGAAGTGAAAAACAAAGGAAAGTTATACCTATCTGAATGCAGAGTTACAAAGAATAGCAAGGAGAGATAAGAAAGGCTTCCTTAGTGATCAGCACAAAGAAATCGAGGAAAACAATAGGATGAGAAAGACTAGAGATCTCTTCAAGAAAATTAGAGATACCAAGGGAACATTTCAGGCAAAGAAAGGCTCGATAAAGGACAGAAATGGTCTGGACCTAACAGAAGCAGAAGATATTAAGAAGAGGTGGCAGGAATACAGAGAAGAACCGTACAAGATAGATCATCACAACCCAGATAACCACGATGGTGTGATCACTCACCTAGAACCAGACATCCTGGAATATGAAGACAAGTGGGCCTTAGAAAGCGGCACTACAAAAAAAGCTAGTGGAGGTGATGGAATTCCAGTTGAGCTATTTCAAACTCTAAAAGATAATGTTGTGAAAGTGCTTCACTCAATATGCCAGAAAATTTGGAAAACTCAGCAGTGGCCACAGGACAGGAAAAAGTCAGGTTTTACTCAAGTCCGAAAGAAAGGAATTGACAAAGCATGCTCAAACTATCCCACATTTGCACTCATCTCACACACTAGCAAAGTAATGCTCAAAATTCTCCAAACCAGGCTTCAAAAGTACATGAACCATGAAATTCCAGATGTTCAACCTGGATTTGGGAAAGGCAGAGGAACCAGAGATCAAATTGCCAACATCTGTTGGATCATGGAAAAAGCAAGAGAGTTCCAGAAAAACATCTATTTCTGCATTATTGACTATGCCAAAGCCTTTGACTCTGTGGATCCTCACAAACTGAAGAAAATTCTTCAGACCATCTGACTTTTCTCTTGTGAAATCTGTATGCAGATCAGGAAAGAAGTTAGAACTGTACATGTAAAAACAGACTGGTTCCAAATTGGGAACGGAGTACGTCAGGGCTATATACTGTCACCCTGCTTACTTAACTTTTAGGCAGAGTACAACATTAGAAACTCTGGGCTGGATGAAGCACAAGATGGAATCAAGATTTCCAGGAGATACATCAATAGCATCAGATATGCAGTTGACACCACCTTTATGGCAGAAAGAGATGAACTAAAGAGCCTCTCTTTTGATGAAAGTGAAAGAGGAGAGTGAAAAATTAGCTTAAGCTCAACATTTAGAAAACTACAATCATGGCAACTGGTCCCATCATTTCATGGAAAATAAATGGGGAAATCCTGGAAATAGTGACAGACTTTATTTTTGGGGGGGCTCCAAAATCACTGCAGATGGTGAGTGCAGCCATGAAATTAAAAAAAAAAAAAGTTTGCTCCTTGGAAGGAACGTTATGACCTTCCTAGACAGCATATTAAAGAGCAGAGACATTACTTTGCCAACAAATGTCTGTCTAGTTAAGGATATGATTTTTCCAATAGTCATGCATGGATGTGAGATTTGGACTATATAGAAATTTGAGAACTGAAGAATTGATGCTTTTGAAGTGTGATGTTGGAGAAGACTCTTGGGAGTCCCTTGGACTGCAAGGAGATCCTTAAGGTAATCAGCCCTGAATATTCATTGGAAGGACTGATGTTGCAGCTGAAACTCCAATACTTTGGCTACCTGATGCAAAGAACTGACTCACTGGAAAAGACCCTGATGCTGGGAAAGACTGAAGATGGGAGAAGGGGAAGACAGAGGATGAGATTGTTGGATGGCATCATCCATTCAATGGACATGAGTTTGAGTAACCTCTGGGAGTTGGTACAGACAGGGAGGCCTGGCATGCTGCCGTCCATTGGGTTTCAAAGAGTTGGACACACGTAAGTCACTGAAGTGAACTGAACTCATTTTTACTAATTTGCTACTATTCTCATTTAGTATACTTTCAGTTATGATATTTTATGTTTCTTTTCCAGGAATATGATTTGGATTTTTCTTTCATGTTTTCTAATTTTTTATCACTAAGTTTGTGCTCTTTTTTCTACCTACAGAAACATTTGTATTATATCTACAGCTGCTGGTTTAACATTCTTCTCTCCTAACTGGATCCACAAATCTCTGGATCTCCTCTCTATTCAGCTTCCTTTTGTTTCTGCTACCTTCTCTCATTTGTTTTGTCCAGTTTCTAGTATCTTTGGTCTATAGTCTCTAAATGTGTGATCGCTGGCCTTTCAACTCAGCATGAATTCTGGCCTCTGTGTCCCCCCTTCTTTTGCTAACACATGGACATTCTTCCCAGGAAGTAAATCGTCTTGCTTTTTCCTCTTATCTCAAAGATTACTGACTTGTACTGCTTATTGTCCAGCACTGAAAACCTTTGTTTCAAATATGTTGCCTGGTTTCCTACATGTTCAATTCAGAAGGGTAAACCAGTTTAGGTATCAATTTTTGAAATTCACCCTAGTCTAACAATATTTCTATCTATAACTGCACTCCAATTATCAGGGCTGTGGCAAATCCCAATAAATAATTTCTAAAACTTTAAATTGTTGGATATACAGTTTTTTAAAAATGCATATTTTCTTTCATTATGTTGAGTATATGCTGCTTTAAAAAAGTCTGTATTTTCTTCCATGATGCCTGACTTCTATTATAATAATAATAACAGTGACAGTTAAATTAAATGCACCTCACCCAATTTTTGATAATATTAAATTATCTATGGACTAAAAACAAGAGTTGAATTGCTCTGAATATAGCCATAGACCCAGCATCATTTTACTTAGATTTGTGGATTATTGTGTTTGTTCCATATAAATCTTTTGAAAAGGAAGTGAAAATCCATTATTTAAATATGACATAGATTTTTCTTTCGCATATATCCACAAAACAGTCTCACTGCTACTGTACTAAAGTCCAACCATTCCAGAGTTAATAGTAATTCTTGGGATGAATTTATCCTTGATTACATTCATTTTCTGCCTTTTATTGCCAAGGATTAGGTAAAGCTGGCAAGAGCAGGCTACACAAGACAACTATTCTTATATTCTGGTGTCCACTTAAATTAAACAAATTGAAAACTTTAACTCATTTGAGAAAATTTAATATTCTTTTATCTCCAGCAATTAATGTAAAAAGGATTGTGGAAAATAGTTTTACAATATGTAGTTTAATGAATAGAAAACATCCTCTTATCGTTTTCATCTTTCAAACATTTTATCATCACCCTTGGTGCAGAGGGCAGTTGTTTATATAGAGGGAACATTTCCTATGGCATAATTGTTTTAAAAAGTCCCAAGACTTCATGGTGATCTTAATAAATGCTACCATTATCATTTAAAATTACATATTATGTATTAAAAATCTGTGCTTCTCAAGTCTTGAAAATTATAATTGCTATAGGAAGTAAGGATTAAAAGAACAGTGAGCCATGGTTCAGTGAATGTAAGATATAAGGAAAGGGCATAAATATGACCATAGTGTTATTCAACTAAGGCCAGCAACACTTTTTAACTTTTACATACATTAAATTTGTATTTCTTTTTACATAAGTTTACTAATACAGTTATTCTATGAAATTATTATGTATGGTCAGATTAGGCAGTACCCCACTCCAGTACTCCTGCCTGGAAAATCCCATGGTGGAGGAGCCTGGTAGGCTGCAGTAAATGGGGTCACTAAGAGTCGGACACGACTGAACAACTTCCCTTTCACTTTTCATTTTCATGCAGTGGAGAAGGAAATTCTTTCCTGGAGAATCTCAGGGATGTGGGAACCTGGTGGGCTGTTGTCTGTGTGGTCGCACAGACTGAAGCGATTTAGCAGCAGCAGCAACAGTAATGAAAAATATGGGTACTAAATAATATTTTAGTTAATATTAGTTTAATATTCTGTTTATGTGCATATGTATGAAGGAAATATGACTTTTTAACATTTTTATTGGAATACAGTTGACTTACAATGTTGCATCAGTTTCAGGTATACAACAAAGTGAACCTGTTACACAGATACATATATCCAATCTTTTTTAGATTCTTTTCCCATGTAGGACATCACAGAGTATTGACTAGAGTTCTCTGTGCTATGCAATAGGTCCTTATTAGTTATCTATTTTATACGTTACTACACATATGATATGGCTTTTCCAGTGGTCATGTATGGATGTGAGAGACTGTAAAGAAAGCTGAGTGCCAAAGAATTGATGCTTTTGAACTGTGGTGTTGGAGAAGACTCTTGAGAATCCCTTGGACTGTAAGAAGATCCAACCAGTCCATTCTAAAGATCAGTCTTGGGTGTTCTTTGGAAAGAATGATGCTAAAGCTGAAACTCCAGTACTTTGGCCACTTCATGCAAAGAGTTAACTCGTTGGAAAAAACTGATGCTGAGAGAGATTGGGGGCAGGAGGAAAAGGGGACGACAAAGGACGAGATGGCTGGATGGCATCACCGACTCGATGGACGTGAGTTTGAGTGAACTCTAGGACTTGGTGATGGAGAAGGAGGCCTGGCATGCTGCGGTTCATGGGATCACAAAAAGTCTGACACGACTCAACCACTGAACTGAACTGAACTGAACTGAACTGATATAAATGATATAGTTTTTCTCTCTCTGAATATTATTTACTACATAAAAAGATCTAATTTATGATACTTAAATGCATGCATATTATTTTGATTAAATCATTATAAAAATGTTGTGATACATTAATATATTTATTTTTTGAAGATTAAAATATTAACTTTTTATTTTGATATTGAGAGAAAATGTATACACAAGTAAGAGTCATTTTGTAGGGATGAAATTATTACATTTGAAAATGTAGCCAAAAGAGGAAAGATAAATAACAAAAATAAGTGCAATGATGGACTTTCTAACATTACATCAATAAATCACAACTCACAACTTATTTACCAAAATTTTGTTTTAACTAGTATATTAGTTATTCCTGTAAACTCAGGAGCCGGCCATTTTAAGTAGTCTCTATTGAATCTAAATATAAAATGGCATGAATTGCCAAAAAGAAACCCAAACCCACCTAGGGTTTCTGATTTTTATGAGCTTTTCTAAAATGCCTGAAGGTAAAGGGATTGCTCACAACCATAGCACATTGGCAAATCCATGTGAATCTTTCTGTTCTATGAAGTTTCCTGGTCAAACTGAACCTGACAGTCATTTCCCAATGGGCTAAACTGTGCCCCCAGAAAACTACATGTTGAAGATGAACTTTCAGTTCTTCAGAATATGACTTCATATGGAGAATGGGTTTTAATATAGGCTATTAAGGTTAAACGAGATCATTTGTTGTTGGTTAGTTGCTAAGTTGTGTTCAAGTATTTTGCAATCCCATAAACTGTAGCTCGCATTCTCCTCCATCCATAGGATTTCCCAGGCAAGAATACTGGAGGTGGTTGCCATTTCCTTCTCCAGCACATCTTCCTGACACAGGAATCTAATTCTGTATTGGTAGCTGGATTCTTTACATTGAACCACCTGGGAAGTCCAAAATTAAATCATTAGGTAGAACCCAGTTCAGTATGAGTAGTGTCAACTGATATCTTTACATTTGGAAAGTAGGTCAGGTACATGCCTGACCATAGTGAAAACAATGTGAAGACACAGAGAAAATTGTCAACTACCAATCAAAGAAAGATGCCTCAGAAGAAATAAGCACTGCCAACATCTTGGTCTTCTAGCATCCAGAATTGTGAGGAGATATACAACAGAAATGTATAACATCCAGGCTGTAGTACATTTTTTTAATGCCAGCCCTAGCAAAATAGGCAGCCCCACTCAGTGTCAACTACTTCTTTCCCCTTAGATCTTGAGCACATGACCCAAAGTATTAGAAGTCTGTCTGTCTTAGAGGTCTATATCATACTACAGTTTTCAATATTTCTATCATATCAGTTTAGAAATAGAGCTGGCAGAAACTGATTGAAGTGATAATAAAATCTATTTCATTGGTCCTTTAGACTCTGCAAGTCTGTATATCACTAACTTCTAAAATGTATAATTTATTTTTGATTTTTACTTTCATGCTGAAGCACAAAAGAATATTTACTAGGAAGTATTTCCATGTGTTTTTAGCCCATAAGAAAAAAAATGTGTTGATATTTCTTATACAGTTTTAAAACAAACTATAGTCCATGGGGTCACAAGTGTTGGCTACAATTTAGTGAATAAACCACCACCACAACTGCTGAAAGCCATCATTTAATAATATCAAGTACTAAACGTTGCATACTACAAAACAATAATGCTTCTCCTTAATTGAATATATCTTGCATACTGTGAAAATTTTACAATTTAGGACTATTTTCTAACAATTATGTAGAAATACTACTGCATTTTTAAAGTCTAGTAAATCAAATCGTGTATATCTTGTTTTGTTTACTATTTATGAGCAAATATGTATACAAAACAATGCAAATATTTTAATAATGAAAGTTATTTGATATGAGAGCCAAATGAAAGCTTAGTTTTTCCTCAGTGACATATATTCACAGAGTTTTCAGATTATAATTTTTTAATGCTTTCAACCAGGTTCTGTTGTATGACTTATTTTGGAGATTTCAATCAATCCTTCTACTTCTAGTTTTAGTATTATGAGACTTAACGTCTATGCTCACTTGAATGTTTAGCAACACTACACACATAGAAACACACATAGACATTGGCACCCACAGGATTTCAAGGCTTATAGCTCAAATCACTTAATATATGAGTTTAAACCACTTACATTGCTTAGACATACAAACATTGTAAACTCAATTCTTCTCCAGCATCGACTTCTGGGGTCATACTCCTTGAGAACATTGGTCATGGAGAGATGAGTTGGTTGTACCTGCGAAGTAGACTAAATAATCCTTCAGATAAATACTTATTGGCATTAAACTTCCGGAATTAGGGTCAGACACAGAAGAAATGTGTTTGCTACTAAAATTAGATCTGTAAAAGAAGACTGTTAAATTCTTACTTCTCTCTACTGGTATTTGCTTTGAATGTCTCTCTGGAAAAAAAAAAAAAAAAAAGAGCATGACTTTATGTTTCCCAAAGGGAGGGTGTATATTTCTTCCTCTTTGTTCACTTCCTATCTTTGAAAAGGCTACATTTCCTTATCAAATGAAGTGTCCAGTTCCTAATTCCTGGCATAATATTCATTCCTAACTAAGTGAAATTCAAGTCTTTCTAAACTACTTCTAGGTGCTCTATAATCACTGAATCAGGGCATAGCATTACCTTCCAGGAAATACACAAGCTTTTTTTTTTTTTTTTTAATCATTGCTGCACTGTTACTTTTTTTTTTTTTGTTCCTTTTCTTTCCATGCTACTTGGTATAGGGTGCTGCATATGTGGTGGTTTCTTCTCTGTGATGTCTAATATGAATCTGCAATGCAGGATATCCAGGCTCAATCGTCAGGAAGATCTCCTGGAGAAGGAAATAGAAACCCACTCCAGTATTCCTGCCAGGAGAATCTCATGGACAGAGGAACCTGGCAGGCTACAGACCACGGAGCTGCAAGAGTCAGACACGACTTAGCAACTAAACTTTAACCTTCACCTATGTCTACAAATAAAACTTGGGTGCAGAATACATCATAAGAACTGCTGGCCTGGATGAAGCACAAGCTGGAATTAAGATTGCCTGGAGAGATATCAATAAACTCAGATATGCAAATGATACCACCACTATGGCAGAAAAAATAAGGAACTAAAGTGCCTCTTGATAAAAGTGAAAGAGGAGAGTGAAAAAGTTGGCTTAAAACTCAACATTCAGAAAACTAAGATCATGGCATCTGGTCTCATCACTGTCTAATATGAATCTGCAATGCAGGATATCCAGGCTCAATCGTCAGGAAGATCTCCTGGAGAAGGAAATAGAAACCCACTCCAGTATTCCTGCCAGGAGAATCTCATGGACAGAGGAACCTGGCAGGCTACAGACCACGGAGCTGCAAGAGTCAGACACGACTTAGCAACTAAACTTTAACCTTCACCTATGTCTACAAATAAAACTTGGGTGCAGAATACATCATAAGAACTGCTGGCCTGGATGAAGCACAAGCTGGAATTAAGATTGCCTGGAGAGATATCAATAAACTCAGATATGCAAATGATACCACCATTATGGCAGAAAAAATAAGGAACTAAAGTGCCTCTTGATAAAAGTGAAAGAGGAGAGTGAAAAAGTTGGCTTAAAACTCAACATTCAGAAAACTAAGATCATGGCATCTGGTCTCATCACTTCATGGGAAATAGATGGAGAAACAATGGAAACAATGACAGACTAGTTTTTGGAGCTCGAAAATCACAGCAGATGGCGACTAGAGCCATGAAATTAAAAGACACTTGCTCCTCAGAAGAAGAAAAATATTTTTCTTATTTATTTTTTATTTTTTTAAATAAATTTATTTATTTTAATTGGAGGTTAATTACTTTACAATATTGTATTGGTTTTGCCATACATCAATGTGAATCTGCCACAGGTATACACGTGTTCCCCATCCTGAACCCTCTCCGTCCTCCCTCCCCATACCATCCCTCTGGGTCATCTCAGTGCACCAGCCCCAGGCATTCAGTATCATGTACTGAACCTGGACTGGTGATTTGTTTCATATATGATATTATACATGTTTCAATGCCATTCTCCCAAGTTATCCCACCCTCTCCCTCTCCCACAGAATCCAAAAGACTGTTCTATACATCTGTGTCTCTTTTGCTCTCTCGTATAGAGAGTTGTTGTTACCATCTTTCTAAATTCCATATATATGCATCAGTATACTATATTGGTGTTTTTCTGGCTTACTTCACTCTGTATAATAGGCTCCAGTTTCATACACCTCATTAGAACTGATTCAAATGTGTTCTTTTTAATGGCTGAGTAATACTCTACTGTGTAGATGTACAACAGCTTTCTTATCCATGCATCTGCACATGGATATCTAAGTTGCTTCCATGTCCTGGCTATTATAAACAGTGCCACAACGAACATTGGGGTACACATGTCTCTTTCAATTCTGGTTTCCTCGGTGTGTATGCCTAGCAGTGGGATTGCTGGGTCATAAGGCAGTTCTATTTCCAGTTTTTTATGGAATCTCCACACTATTCTCCATAGTGGCTGTACTAGTTTGCATTCCCACCAACAGTGTAAGAGGGTTCCTTTTTCTCCACACCCTCTCCAGCATTTACTGCTTATAGACTTTTGGATCACAGCCATTCTGACTGGCATGAAATGGTACTGTATTGTGGTTTTGATTTGCATTTCTCTGATAAGGAGTGATGCTGAGCATCTTTTCATGTGTTTATTAGCCATCTGTATGTCATGACAGATGGCTAACAAACAGAAGAAAAGTTATGACCAACCTAGACAGTATATGAAAAAGCAGAGACATTGTTTTGCCAGCAAAAATTCATCTATTCAAAACTATGGTCTTCCCAGTAGTCATGTATGGATGTGAAAGTTGGACTTCAAAGAAAGCTGAATAGCAAAGAACTGATGCTTTTGAACTGTGGTGTTGTAGAAGACTCTTGAGAGTCCCTTGGACTTCAAGGAGATCCAACCAATCTATCCTAAAGGAAATCAGTTTTGAATATTTACTGGAAGGACTGATGCTGAAGCTGAACCTCCAATATCTTGGCCACTTGATGTGAAGAATTGATTCATTAGAAAACACCCTGATGCTGGGAAAGATTGAAGGCAGGAGGAGTAGGGGACAACACAGGATGACATGGTTGGATGGCATCACCAACTCAATGGACATGAGTTTGAGTAAACTCTGAGAGTTGGTGATGTACAGGAAGGCCTGGCTTGCTGCAGTGTATAGGGTAAGAAAGAGTCAGACATGACTGAGCAACTGAACTGAACAGAACATATATATACTTCTATGAGAGATGCTCAGAAAGATGTTACCTTACTGAACTTAACTCAATGAACATTAATGAACTTACCTTAATGAACATTATTTACAGGGATAAAGACATTTTACTCTGGGGTTTAGAAACCTCTGATTTGATTAGAAAGGTGACATGAGTCATAACTTCTCTGGCCTACAGCATATCAGTTTATAGGATCATCTATTCTTTTGGAAGGACTGATGTTGAGCTGAAACACCAATACTTTGATGCCATCTGATGTGAAGAACTGACTCACTGGAAAAAGACCCCTATGCTGAGAAAGATTAAAGGAAGTAGGAGAAGGGGATGACAGAGGATGAGATAGTTGGTTGGCAACACCGAATCATGGACATGAGTTTTTAGCAACCCCCAGGAGTTGGTGATGCACAGAGAAGCCTGGCATGCTACAGTCCACGGGATCACAAAAATCAGACATGACTGAGCAACTAAACTGAACTGAACTGATTCTTTGTAATAATACAGAACGGCTTTTTAAGGCCATATCCTCCTTGCCATCCTTTTCCATCCATTAAACACTGCTTTTATTGGTATTGTATGTGCTACAATGTGATGGGAGGGGTGGGGGCAATACAACAGATAAAACTTGTTCACTCAAATTAATATCTACTAATGCTAGAAGTGACACAAGAAATAGGCTAAAAAATACATGCTTTTCCTCTATTAAGAGGCTTCTGAGTATCTCAAAAGTCTTAAAACAATTTCTCTCCTTTCTTCAGAAGGAGAGTCTAAAAACACATATCAATACTATTGCTAAATCTATAACTGTGGAATAAAATGAGTGTAAATTCACACTCTGTTTATGACTTATGTGTAGGAAACCTTATTTGATCATCAAAATTTTTTAAACATCTGTTTTCATAGAAGTGTAACTGATACTTCTGCTACAATCCCAATTGTAATTAGAAATTTACTGCCAGAAGTCACCCAACAGGTCTTTACACCAGGCTTTACATAAGTAATAACAGAGGAAATGAACAGTATCATAAATCTAGTTTGTGACATTTCCTGTGGGGTAATAGAGAAATCACAGTTCCATTCAGATGTTTTTAAAATATTAGGGCCGAAGGGAACATGTCAAAATCAGCAAGTAATTATCAATGATACCTCCGAGGTTTCCCTAACATTGCTGACAGCTCAAAACTGAAAAAATCAAGAGCTGTATACCAAAAAAGATACATATGTAGCTGAGGAAGGCTATAAATGTGAAGCAGCCTTCTCACCTGATTACAACACAGCAATGCTCTGGGAAGCCAGGGAGGGAATCAAGGACACTTGGAAAGCTAAAGATAAGGAAATTCAATTTTCCAGTTAAGTAGACAAGAAGCAACGAGAGGCATACTGTTATTTGGATTAGAGTGCCCTACACATTTTTCCTATTCTTAGAATGATATGGGGTCTACACACTCTAGTGGGAGTCCTCTCTCAGGGCTGCCATTAGCTAGTTATGTTTCTGTGATTGCATCATTTCTGAAGAACTTGACTTTATCTTCCATAAAATAAGTGAGAGACTGGAAGTCAGAAATCTACTTGTTATCTTCCTCCATGAATATCTAGGCATACATGATGGTCAGAAAGGTATAAACGGTGCTGCTTAAAATGAAAGGGGGGATCAAAAAACACATGGCTTACTGTTAAAGACATACAAATTTTATTCTTCCTTGGAGACCATTTTGTATCATCCAGGAGGTGAGATATCCCATTTATTCATTCATCTACTTATATTTATTGCATGCCTACTACCTGCCAGACAGGACCTAGGCATGACAAATCAAAGTCCCTGCCTTTATGGAACTCAGGTGAACTCTTCAGGTTCTCTTCAGCTTGGGTTGTCTGAATGGAGTAATGGACTTAGTAAGTGTAGGGGATGGGGGGAGGTCAGAGATGTATTTTCTCTTCACTAAAACAAGAAAAGGCTCAGCTGAAATTTGCCTTTCATCATTCCTTATTCTCCTTCCTCTTGTCCTATTCCTACTTAGGATGCCAGTGAAATGTACGGTGGTGGTTTATTTACTAAATTGTGCCTGACACATGTGACCCCTGACAGGATCCTCTGTCCCTAGGATTCTACAGGCAAGAATAATGAGTTTCCATTCTCTTCTCCAGGGGATCTTCCCAACCCAGGGATCAAACCTGGATCTCCTGCATGCAGGCAGATCCAACTGAGCTATGAGGGAAGGCACAAGTGAAATGTACAGAATTGTAAAAGCCATATTGTAGCTTGTGGTAGACTGTGCATCTTAAAAATATAAACAGAATTACAGACTGCAGAAATAAAGAAAATCTAACGGTCACCATATGTGTATGTATTAGTCAGCTAGGGTTACCAGAACAGAGCACCATAGACTGAGTGGCTTAAACAATGGAAATTACTATTTTTCCCAGATCTGCAGGATAGGACTCAAAGATCAAGATGTTGTCATGGCTGGTTTTGAGAGAGGTATCTCTTCTTGCATTGAAGACAGACTCCTTCCTGCTGTGTCTCACATGGCCTCTCCTCTGTGTGGATACCCTTGTTGTCTCTGCCTCTCCCTGTAACACCAGCTTTACTGGATTAGGGCCCTACCCTTAGGACCAGATTTAGCTGGAGAAGACCCTTGAGAATCCCTTAGACAGCAAGGGGATCAAACTGGTCAATCCTAAGGAAAATCAACCCTGAATATTTGTTGAAAGGCCTGATACTGAAGCTGAAGCTTCAATAATTTGGCTATCTGATGTGAAGAGCTGACTCACTGGAAAAGACTCTGATGCTGGGAAAGATTTAGGGCAGGAATAGAAGGAGGTGACAGAGGGTGGGATGTTTGGATGGCATCACCGAGTCAATGGACATGAGTTTGAGCAAACTCCAGGGGATAGTGAAGGACAGGGAAGCCTGGCATGTTGCAGCCCATGGGGTCACAAAGAATTGGATACAACTTGGAATCTGACAACAGCAGCCTTTTCAAAGGCCGTATTTCCAAATACAGTAACAATGGGGTAAGAACTTGAACTTATAGATTTTGAGGATTGCACAATTTAGTTCATAAAAATATGGAACCACATTGACAACTGTTCTTCATGTTTGGCTTCATATATTTTCTATGACACTTAAATATGGAATTTTCATTTTTTATGCTGGCTCATAATTTAATAAGTGAGTTTGTTGACCAGAAATGCTTTCTCTCCATTTTCTTTGACTAGTCCATTCTCCTCAAAGTTGTTGTTCATCTCTGCTTCTTCATCCCTATTAATTCTCAACATTTTATCCTCTGATTTTAGTGTGTTAAATATGTCAGAAAAACATCACATGTCTTAAAAAAAAAAAAAAACAACTTATTTTTCTTTCATTGGGCCCACCCATTACGAGTTCCATGACCACTGAAGTCTTATGCATCCTTCAAGACTACTGTAAGTGAATCCAGTACTGTAACACATTTCCTAACCCTAACCCCTAAGTAGAAATTGTTACTCTAGACTTTCTACCACCACTATGCCTGTTGGATGGCTCTACTAGAGTAATTCTGATTTCAGTGTATTTGTTTGTTTAAAAGTCTCTGTCTTCTATAAGACAGTAAAAATGTGATTTGATTGTAGTTTACTAGCCAGGATATACTGAACTCTCAGAAATGTTACACATGGGACTTCCCTAACAGTCTAGTGTTTAAGACTCCATCATTCCACTTCAGGGGCTACAGATTCAATCCCAAACTAAGATTTTGGCAGGCTATAGCCAAAAATATAATTTTTTTTTGTTTAGATTTTAAGGTGTTACATATCATCATTTGGTTTGCCACCTCTTCCATGGGTTTTTCTTATTCAGAATGAACAGTTCAACACACTGAGCCTTGGTTTCTTTGTCATGAAATTGGAATTATAATAGATCCCTTATAGGGCTGAAAGGGGAAATGTGAGAATCTCTAGCATATGTTTGTTGTTTAGTAGATTATGGGTGAATAATTACCTAGATCTATTTATATGCAATTATCGTTGTTCATTAAATCCCAGAGAGTTGGACCATAAAGAAGACTCAGCACAGAAGAATGATGTTTTTGAACTATGATGTTAGAGAAGACCCTTGAGAGGCCCTTGGACTACAAGTATATCAAACCAGTCAATTCTAAAAGAAATCAGTCCGGAATATTCATTGGAAGAACTGATGCTGAAGCTGAAACTCCAATACTTTGGCCACCTGTTGGGAAGAGCTTACTCAGAAAAGACTCTGATGCTGGGAAAGATTGAAGGCAGGAGGAGAAGGAGACAACAGAGGTGAGAAGGTTGGATGACATCACTTAGTCAATGAATATGAGTTTGAGCAAGCTCTGGGAGCTGGTAAAGGACAAGGAAGCCTGGCATGCTGCAGTCCATGGGGTCACAAAGAGTCAGACATGACTGAGTGACTGAACAACAGTTAAATCCAAAACGTGGAAGATTGGATGTAAAATTTTACCTAGTTGATGAGATAAAGGTGGATCCAGGCTTTGTGGGATGGGACCTGAAACTTACATACTTTGCAGTACAACTTTAAAAAATAATACAAGATTAAGAATACAAAATTACATTAAAGCACAAATATTTTCTTTGAGAGATAAAGAAGTCATAATGAATTGTACATTTAAAAAATAATTGATAGAAATCATAAAATGCAAAATCACATCCTTCTTTGTCTTAAATGACTGCCTACACATAGCTTATGTTTTACATATTTTTGGCTACATAGTCTTAGATCATTTTTTATTTCATACAGACTCTGTAATAGCATTTTGTGCAGAGAAAATTTTTAAAAATTAGTCTTACTATGTTATGATTGATTTTTTTAAATTGACAGATTTCTAGATTTCCTTACTCAAACTGTTATTGCCAATGACATAATAAATTCAGGATTGCTGCCAAATTTGAGAATAATTTCTATTAAGTTATATTCACATATATAAGACAAATAATTTGAAAGAACTTTCCAACAGATTGACCTCTAGCTTTATGCACTTAAAATATTTTGTTGCATCTCATTTGATCATGTGAGACACAATCTCATATAACTTTTGACCCTGAACCTTCATGTTAATTGGCAGAGAAGATCACCTCAAAAATAGTAATAGAACCGAGACAACTAGCATAATTTAACTAAACATAAAAGTACACACAGACACATTGGTCCAACTTCCTCTTATTCTATTTCCAAAATGCCCACACCTACTACTTCACAGCAGTGTTAAAGGTATAAAATGTAAAGGGTGGGAGTTCAAGTAAAATCAGACTACTGAGTTAGCAAATTTTGTTGATATCTGATGTTCATAATTTTTGCAAAGCATATTACCAGTGAATACACTGCTAAGGCCCTGTCTAGCCACTTGGAAGGAGCTGATGCAAATGATTCCTGTTTATTACCGAGGTACAACACATTATCAGAGAAGGAAATGGCACTCCACTCCAGTACTCTTGCCTGGAAAATCCCATGGATGGAGGAACCTGGTAGGCTGCAGTACATGGGGTCACTAAGGGTTGGACACAATTGAGTGACTTCACTTTCACTTTCATACATTGGAGAAGGAAATGGCAACCCACTTCAGTGTTCTTGCCTGGAGAATCCCAGGGAAGAGGGAGCCTGGTGGGCTGCCATCTATGGGGTCACATAGAGTCAGACATGACTGAAGCAACTTAGCAGTAGCAGCAGGACAACACATTATTGTTGTAATCATGGTAAATCTACCTCTGATTATTGTGCCCATCTTTTGAATAGAAGCACAATAATTCAAAGTGATGGTTTCAAAGAAAATAGGATTTCAATGCTCCTTAAAGCATGAATCAGATTTGAAGACAATAATTGGTCAGAAAAGAGCAGAGGGAGTGGCAGAAATAAATGAGGAAAATCATACAGTGTGTATGTGGGGACCATAAATAGGAGATTAGCTAACGGAAGGATTGGAGGAACTGACAGGTTTGAAATGAGAGTTGAGGTCTAACTGTACACTGCTTAAAATCATGAGATGTGGGGCATAGTCTTTATATGACTAGCAATGGAAGATTTTGAGTAGAGATGAACTATGATCAAAGTGCTAGAACACAGATGAAGAAGCTAAGGGACAGAGGCATTACATGAACCACAATTTGGAGAGAAAGTCCATATCATGAGAACATGTGAACTGGGCATTGATACATATTTTTCAGTGTCCAAGACTCATACCAAACTCTAGCACAAATGACAATGTCGTTTTCTGAATTTCCTCAACTGCAACAACACAAAAAGGTGAATTAGATGATTGATTTTATATAATGTAACCAAACAGTAAGAAATATGTTTTGACTGGTTTGTAGAAATGTTAATATATTTGTAGCAAATGTTAGAATACTATTTCTTTTGTGAAGCACTCATGAACCATAAAC
Organism: Madoqua kirkii; assembly: GCA_006408675.1. Classification (NCBI taxonomy): domain Eukaryota; kingdom Metazoa; phylum Chordata; class Mammalia; order Artiodactyla; family Bovidae; genus Madoqua; species Madoqua kirkii. Next base: position 43,799 of record SJYC01109854.1, read on the forward strand.
TCCCTGATGTTCAAGCTGGTTTTAGAAAAGGCAGAGGAACCAGAG
>SJYC01109857.1:0-49697 GCA_006408675.1 Madoqua kirkii
GTTGGTTTCTGCAATACTGGGAATCATTTGTCTGTGTGTGTGTATATACACATGTATATATGGCATTCCCAAGTGGCTCAGTGGTAAAGAATCCACCTGCCAACGCAGGAGAAACAGGAGATGTGGGTTTGATCCCTGGATCAGGGAGATCCCCTGGAGAAGGAAATGGCAACCCACGCCAGTATTCTTGCCTGGGAAATCCTGTGGACATAGAAGCCTGGTGCGCTATAGTCCACAGGGTTGCAGTTGGACACGACTTAGCGACTGAGCATGGGTGAGCATGCACACACACTACATATATATTTCTTAAAGTAAACAAAACTACTCAAAGAAAAGCATCTTCTACAGCTATATCCTTCCCTAGTAAGGCAGAGGGGCAGGCAGGGCCTCTTACCGTTAAAGGGGTTATCTCCTCCAAAGAACTCATGGAAAACCTTTTCTGGGTTGCCATGGAAGACATAACCAGTTGTCCATGGGGTCTGCGATCCAAACTCCAGAGGAATTCCGCCCTTCAGACCCTCCTCTCCAAACTTGTCATAGATGCCTCTTTTCACAGCTGTGGATATGCATCACCTTGAGAAGGGGCCAGCATGGGGGCTAAGAGAGCTGGAGGGCTGGGAAGCCAGAGGATATGGGGCGGAGAGGAAGAAGCAGGGTGAAAACAGCCTTATTTCTGAAGTGCCCGCTGTCTGGAAGTCTTTGGAGGGAGACACTAGAAGTTAGGGATATAATATCACCCTGAGTGGACCTACGTATGGCCCCATAGCCCAGAGGAGAGATGAGAAAAACTGAAACTTGCTGAGGAGGGTTGGGGATTGGAGAAGAAACCAGGAGACTGAGGGTCGGGCTATTGTGCCGGGGTTTGGTTTAACTCGGTCATTACAGCTACTGTCTTACGTGAGTAAATACAGTCCTAGTGCCTTGAGCCTGTAGGATATAAGAAGTCAAGAGCTGCCAAATTCTAGAGCTTGGAGATCTTGAGTCCAAAGTCCTGAAAACCTGGGGCTGGGGAAACTTTAGTGATCTTCTGGCCGCTCTCCTGCACAGTATCCACACAGCCTCCAGGACAGTGTTTAGGGAACCCACATGAGCACTGCACCCAGCAGAGGCAAGGATCTCTTTCCCCAGGCTCTGTTGCCACAGCAGAGAGAGATTTCCCAATCACAGACCTCTCTCTGTCCCTTGGTACTTATGCTGTCCCCAGGGAGAGAGAGATTCGGCTTCTTGGTACTCTGGGAATACCTGGGTGTGTCTCCCTCAGCCTTAGCCTTCTTCGCTGGGCAGCGAGCATCTCACTCTGCATCCCTGCAGGGGACAGGGGAGGCCTGGAGGCTGTTGGGGAGCCCCTGCCCCAGGCCCTGCACTGCCGAGACTCAGGAAGCAGGTCAGCCTAATCTGGGGGCTCTCCACACCATGTCCTCCACCTTAGCTTGTGTCCACTTTGCTTAGATTCTGGGCCGGGAAGAGGAATGCTTGCTCTCCGTTGGGCCCTCTCAGAAAGCTTGACACTCTTCTGAGTGAGGAATGACATTAAAGGGGATGGGAGACAGAGGAGCCATCCTCACACTCAGCCCAGTCACTCACGGTCGCTCAGCACATCGTAGGCCTCTGCTATTTGCCTGAATGTCTCCACTGCACCAGGCTCAATGGACCTCAGCGGGTGGTTCTTAAGGGCAAGTTTCCGGTACCTAGAGAAGAAGGATTAATACCTTGAGGCACAGTCCAAGGCTCAGAGCTGGCTCTGCTGTCGGCTATCTGCCATTTGTACAGAACCTGAAGTGGAAAAGCTGAGTATCTTTGGCTCCAAGTTTTCCTTTGACCCTTACACCCCTGTTCCAATGAAAACTCACACTGGCTTTTCGTTCTAGATAATGTTTTCTTTTTGCCTTTTCATTTCCACAACTATTGCAGAACCATGTCTTCTTATTTCCAGTCCCCTCTCTCCCATTCCCAACTCCAGTTTATTCTGTGTGCTGCTACCAGTTTGATTTCTCTCTTTTTTGTTAACTTGCCCTTTTAAACTGCTCCCTGACCAAGTCACTCTCCTGCCTGAACCCTTCATTGGTTCCGCCTTTGTCTTTTTTTTTTTCTCTTCAAGGAGTCAGGATTCAAATCTCATGCAGCTCCAGAGTTTCTCCCTTTTTAAAACATCAAAAACATTAAAAAAAAATATTTATCTGGCTGTACTGGCATGAGAAATCTTTAATCTTCATTTCAGCATTTGAGATCTTTTACATGATGCTTTCAAACTCTCAGTGGCAACATGTAGGATCTAGTTCCCTGACCAGGGATCAAACCTGGGCCCCCTGTATTAGGAGTGTGGAGTCTTAGCCACTGAACCACTAAGTTTAGTTTTTATGGAAGTCCCATAAAAACTAAAAAAAAAAAATTTTTTTTGGCCATACTGCACAGACCAGGGATTAAACCCAGGCCATCGCAGTGAAAGCACTGAATCCTAATCACTAGGCCACCAAGGAAATCCCCGCCCTTTGAATTCAGTATAAATCCCAAATGCCTCTAAGATTGGACTCCTCCTCACTCTGCCCTCACTCACTCCCCTTCCCTGCTGCCGCAGCCTCTCTGGCTCTTCTCTCCAGGCTCCACACTCTGCACTGCTCATGCGTTCAACACTCTCCTGCTTTTACCCAGAATGATCAACCCTCTCCAGCTCCCTTCATCTCCTCCTGGCAAATATTTATTCATCTTTCCACATTCAAGGGCTTCCCTGGTGGCTCAGACGTTAAAGCGTCTGCCTGCAATGTGGGAGACCCAGGTTCAATCCCTGGGTCGGGAAGATGCCCTGGAGAAGGCAATGGCAGTCCACTCCAGCACTCTTGCCTGGAAAATCCCATGGACAGAGGAGCCTGATAGGCTACAGTCCATGGGGTTGCAAAGAGTCGGACACGACTGAGCGACTTCACTCACTCACTCACGCTCAACTCAGGGGTCTGCTCCTCAAGGATGCCTTCCCTGACTGCAGCCTCCATTCTAGATTAGATTTCCTTCAGCAGTGCCAGTACCTTTGATGCTGGTATTTAGCACACAGTGCTCCCGCTGTTTGATGGGCCTGTCTCTCCCACCAGCCTGTGAGTCCCTCTAGCTGCTGTGTCCAGTTCTGTGTCCTCAGTGCCTCTCACTAAGTGCAATGAGTGAATGAATGACATGAACTCACCATTCCACAAGGCAGCCCCTTTTGCTGTGGGCTCTGACTCTTAAGTAACACTTTTCTCTTACTGAGCTGGGTCTGCTGTTCTGCAACTCTGTCTCCATCCACAAGTGTCAGAGTTCTGGCCTGGGGCCTTACAGATAGAATCTGGTCCACGTTGAAAGACTTGAAGGCAATTGTCACAACCTCCTTGAAAATCCTAAATCAGCCTTTCTCACTTACAAAGGTTGTAGATAAATATGAGAATTGCAATAAAACTCTAACAGTGAGTAAAAGTAATGAGGTTTGAGAGAGTTCTGTTTTTCATATAAACTTGAGGGATTTTAAGATGATTCCTGTGGCACCTGCTTTCCTGAGTGGGAGAGAAAAGGGTGAAGTCACAGCCTAGAAGTGGCAGCCTAAAATGAATAAGAAGTTAATAGCTGGGTGATTATGAATCACTTTGGTACTTTTCTTCATTACATGTTTAGTCTTTTGGGTGTGTGTGTGTGTGTCAAAATCTAGGTACTCCCATAAGAGAGTGTCTCAAACAAGTGATTCATGCTTTAAAGAGTTGTTTCAGGGAAGAAGGGTTAAAAACTGTCATTTAGAACATAAATTTTTTTAAATCACTCTTTATAAGACATGGTTTCAGATGCAAAAGACTGCTCTGCATTTTCATCTCATTATCTCATATAATTCCATTTTAGTACCACAACAACTTTTTTTTTTTTTTGAGAGATGGGAAGATTGAGGTTTAGGAAGGTTAAGTAATTTACCCAGGTCCTACAGCTAGCAGGTAAGAGAACTTAGGTTCAGACCTGGCTCTTTCTAATGCTTCAGTCAGTTCAATTCAGTTGCTCAGTCGTGCCCGACTCTTTGTGACCCCATGAACCGAAGCATGCCAGGCCTCCCTGTCCATCACCAACTCCCAAAGTCTACCCAAACTCATGTCCATTGAGTCGGTGATGCTATCCAACAATCTTACCCTCTGTCGTCTCCTTTTCTTCCTGCCCTCAATCTTTCCCAGCATCAGGGTCTTTTCAAATGAGTCAGTTCTTCTCATCAGGTGGCCAAAATATTGGAATTTCAGCTTCAACATCAGTCCTTCCAATGAATATTCAAGACTGATTTCCTTTAGGATGGACTGGTTGGATCTCCTTGCAGTCCAAGTGACTCTCAAGAGTCTTCTCCAACACCACAGTTTAAAAGCATTAATTCTTCTGTGCTCAGCTTTCTTTATAGTCCAACTCTCACATCCATACATAACTACTGGAAAAACCATACCTTTGACTAGTCGGACCTTTGTTCGCAAAGTAATATCTCTGATTTTTAATATGCTGCCGAGGTTGGTCATAGGTTTCCTTCCAAGGAGCAAGCATCTTTTAATTTCATGGCTGTAGTCACCATCTGCAGTGATTTAGGAGCCCCCCCAAATAAAGTCTCTCACTGTTTCCATTATTTCCCCATGGAAACAATGCTTCTAATGCTTAAGTTATCTTTCTGCTTTCCAACTGCCTTTTCTCCTTGTGACATTTCCCTAGACAGGTCTCACTGGCCAACCAAATGTTAGGAACAGTGTGGATGACATCACAGACTATCCTGAATTGTTCTCTAATTGAGTCATGAGTTTGTGTCTTATTTCTCAGCCACTGTAGACTCTCTCCAGTTAGCTCACTGAGATCCCTTATTGGATGTGATCCATGGTAGGCACCAATAGTAGGCAGAGTGTCTGAATATTGGCTCTGCCGGTTACTAGGCAAATGGTCCTGGGATAATAATGGTACCTACCACTCAGGCTGTTGTCTGGATTAAATGAAATGATAGAAGGTTCTCAGAACAGCATCTGCACAATTCAATGGAGTATAGCTATTGTCACTAGTCCATTAAATTATCCTAGATTCCTCCCTTTTTCTTTACCCTACAATGATCCAATTAATAACTAAGTCCATTCTCTCTTCTCTCTCCAGCTCTCTGCCCTGCTTCAAGCCTCATATTTTTGCCTTGATAATTGTGACAGCCACTGAAGGGGTCTCTCTCTTTCCAATATAGCTCCCACATGCCCTGTATGTTCCCTTTTATAACATTCATCAAGCTTACTGTGACTTATTCAACATCTGAATTCATCAACAAAATTAAGCTGCACATCTGATTCACAGTTAAATCTCCAGCTGCTGAGACCACACTGAACCCACATAATATTCACCAAAAAACATTTTTTCAGAAAAATGTTCTGATTCCTGCCCTAGATTTCTCAGAAATACCACAAAGTCCCTGAGACTTGATGGAACTATTCAGAGATGGGATTTATTCAATACCAAAACCCCACGTGGCAGCAGAATAAAATTTGTAACACATCTGGCCAGGTCATTCTCCTGTTTGCAATCACGTGGGTCTCTACAATATTAAGGGTACCTCTCCTTTGTTCTCACTTTATTGCCAGGAAGACCACGGTACCCAGGAGAACAGACAGGGCATAGAGGGTAAGGGATGATGAACTGGGAACCCTGACCCAACCCAAAGCCAGGATGTGGGTGTGCAAGAAGTAAGAGAAGGAACATGGTTTACCTTGCCTGCCCTAAACTGTGCAGGAAAGTTCAGTTTGGAAGAGATGAGGGTGGGGCCTGTCCCAGCACAACCCAAAAGCTTTGTTCCTGCCCCGACTTACGCATTCTTGATCTGAGCATCTTCTGAATTGCGAGTGATTTGGAGCACAGAGTAATAATCCTGGCCCATGGCTGGCTGGTTGTCAGTCGGCGGATGTCCTGACTCCAGCAGCAGGTCTGTTAGTCTGCATTCCTTGGTTGCTCCTGACAACCGCACAGGGGCACTCTGGGAGTTGTAGTCCTTCCTTCCTAAGCAAACCCCCTTCTCACCTGTGCCTGTAGAGGAGCAATTGAGAGAACGAGGACTGACTCTGTGAGCCTGATAAGAAACCAAAGTTTCTAGGGAGAGTAGAAATTGGTTTTAAGTAAGTTTTCAGAACAAACAGATTTGGCTATTTTTTTTTAAATAAATCTTTATTTTAGAATGTTTTCAGATTTTCAGAAAAGGTGTGAAGATAGCATTCTCATATGCCCCACACCAGGCTTCCCCTATCATAAATAAACACATTACACAAGAATGGTACGCTTGTCAGAAATAATAACCCATATCCATACACAATCTATGGGGGCTTCCCAGGTGGCGCCACTGGTAAAGAATCCATCCACACAAGAGAGGCGGGTTCGATCCCTGGGTCAGGAATATCCTCTGGAGTAGGAAATGGCACCTCACTCCAGTACTCTTGCCTGGAAAATTTACATAGGCAGAGAAGCCTGGTAGGTTACAGTGCATGAGGTCGTGAAAAGTCAGACATAACTGAGCGACTGAGCACATACATAATCTATAACATAATTCCATACTTTATTCACATTTCCTAGTTTTCACCCTAGTGGAAAAAACCCTAGGGTTTTTTTTTTTTTCCTGTTCCAGGATCTGATCCAGGAAATAACATTACAATTACTGTCATGTTTCCTTAGGCTCCTCTTGTTTACAGCTATTTCTCAAAATTTCCATGTTTTGATGACTTTGGCAGTTTGAGAGTATTGATCAGGTATTTTGTGGAATGTCCCTCGATTGGATTTGTTTGATGATTTTCTTATGATTGAGACTGGGGTTGGGGTGCTTTTGGAAGGAAGACCACACAGGTAAAGTGCTATCCTCATCGCATCAGGTCAAAGGTGTGATAAGATCACGACTTATCTCCGAAGACGTTGACCTTCCTTGATCACCTGCTGAGGCAGTGTTTCTCAGGTTTACCCATTTCTGGCTTGGACTCCTTGGAAGGAGGTCATTTCATAACCCATCGTTAAAGAGCGGGGAGTTCCATTGCACCTCCTTGAGGACAGCAGTGCCGTTTTCCTCTCAGTCACCCACACCCAGCCACCAAGCGCAGACCATTTTACCTCCTAGACACCTCGCAAGCTCCTGCTCTGCTTGTCCTTCTCTAGCCACGGCCTTGCTTTGGCTTTCTGCTCTCAGCAAGGCCACCATGACTTCCTCCCTGTCCTGCCACCTTACCTCTACCCTGCCAAGACCTCACTCCACTGACTGCCTGGTTAATCCAAGCTGTTCATCCCGGCACACGCTCTGTGATTGGCCCCCTCATACTTGCTCCTACCTCTCACACCCACCTAGAGCACCAGCAATTTCCCAACTAACCATTCTCTCTCTCATACTCACCTGTGCTGCCAGCTCTGCTCAGACCCTCCCCACCACACCCACCACGGACGCTGGCTTCAACCCAGATATTTCTTTCTTATGAAATAGTGTACACGCACAAGAGTAGCATTAGAGCATTTGTTATTGAAGGACAGTTGCCCCTGTGTTCCCCTCCCTACTTAGCATTCTCTTGCTCTATTGAGTTGGCCAATAAGTCTGTTCCAGTTTTTCCAAATCATTGAAGAGAAAAACTAGAATGAACTTTTTGGCTAACCCAATACTATACCTTGTATCTGGTGGTGTACTGGTAAGTGTTTAACAGGCTTGCCAGAAGGAAAAAGAAAAAACGAAACAGCCCTGAATTATAGCACTTACCAGTCCTCTCAGGTTGGCACAAGCCATCTCCACATACTGCTGCATGTATCCCAAATATATTTACCTTTTCATATTTTTAAACTTTCTAGAAATGGTATAATCTATGCAAATGGTATGTTGGTGCATGTGTATGACATCTTCATAGTGGCTGTTTAGCATTCACTGCTGATCCTGAATATTTGGGCATGTATGTCAACTCTGCAAGATAATGTCATTTTTCTGATGTGGAGATTCTAATTTACAATAGCAATGTAGTAGTATATGTACACTCCTTTTTGCTCCACATTCTCACAATTCTTGGTGTCAAAGTTTTAACTGTTTACTGACATAGGTGTGAAATAGCATATCATTGTGGATTTTAATTTGCATTTCTTGGCGAAGGTCTTTTCATTTTTATTGCCAATTTTTTTCTTCGTTGTGAAATGCCTATTTACATCTTTTGTCCATTGTCTTTCTGGGCTGTCCTTTTTTAGAAAATTGATTTTTTACTCTTTATGTTTTATGTTTCTTTGTTGATAATATAAAATACAAACCCCTTCCACCTTGGAGCTTGTATTTTTACCATTTTTTTTTAAATGGGGTCAAATTTATCAGTCTGTTTCTTTTGGGTTATACTTTTTGTGTCTAGTTTAAGAAATATTCCCTTTACAAGGTCAAAAAATCTTCACCTGTATATTCTTCCAAAAGTCCATTTGACTTTTAAATCATTAATCCACTTAGAACTTATTTTTCTGTATATGATTCCATGTAAGTTTTTTTCTTTTTGATATCCCATTGTTCCAGAACCATTCATTCAACAGTCTGTTGTTCTCCCACAAGTCTGTATGACTGCTGTGTTAAATGCAGAAATTACATAAATGTATGGTTTGTATCTGGACTACTGCTATGACTCCATGGATCTGTCCCTAAGTCAGTACCTCACTACAGCCCTTCCTCTTCTCCTCCTTCTTCCTCAGGAGTAATTTCTTTAGATACTTAGCCTCCTATTCCTCTCAAAGGGAAGTATGTTATTAAGAAAGGAACTAATATCAGTCATACAGGGAAAGAGAGGTGCTACATTTTAAAACTCATCTCTCATTGTGGATGGAAATTCTTGATTGTTCCCTGATGCCATTTCAGATACTAATGACTGAGAGAACTCTCCTGGGTCCTCTGGAGCCACATTACTACAGAGGAGGGCCAGCCTTAAAGTATTATAGAACTTTCATGTTGTTTGAGGGAAAAGATCTATTTTAGGTATATTTGGAAGTGACAAAACACACTTTTGGAACTGGGTCAAAGGACAGAGAAATCAACTAGAAAGCTAAGAAGTAAAGGGTAGGTGTTGGGCGAGTTGAGTGGTCAGTGACCATATCTTGATGTTGCTGAGCTCACATGGCATCTCTGTGACTTGAAGGAGGTTTCCTTGGTGGCCCCAAGTTTAATTTTACTTGATAAATGGGAGTATTACTCCTATCACTGAGTTGGTGTGAAAATATTAAATAAAACTATTAAAAAAGCATTTATCACATGGAAGATGCTCCCTTAGCACTGATGCAGCAGAGTCAGAGCCAAATCCTGTTAGCGACTAGTTTTATGACCTTAAAACAATCATTTCTTAGCTATAGTTGTCTGCTTGTAAAATGAACATACAAACATACATACAAATATACACAGTTGTCTGCTTGTAAAACGAAAATGTGAAATTACTCTTTATATTTTTTGCATTTCTGAGCTTTCTCATGGATTTAATTTGCATTTTTATTTAACTACTAATATTGAACATTTTTTCTTGGGTACTGGCTATTTGTTTTACCTTTTTTTTTTTCTGGTCATGCAGCTTGTGGGATCTTAGTTCCATAACCAGGGATCAAACCTGGGCTCCCACAGTGAAAGCGCTAAATTCTAACCACTGGACTGCCAGGGAATTCCCTGTTTTGCTCTTATTACCAGAAAAAAAAAGTTAAACTCAGAGGGTTGGGGGAAGGCTTTGCTTTAACTGGGACTGGCTGAATGGAGAGGAAAAAGGAGACTCTAGAGGAACACCAGCTGTGCAAGGGCTGTTGTGAAAGGAAGGAGATGACCTGGGTGGGTAGAAAACTGGTTACTCACAGTGGTATTGAGCAAATACGTGAATATACTGAGAATTATGAGAGCCAAGCTTCTTATTTTTGGAGAAAGGAGGTATATATATAGAAGGTAGAGTTGGATTAGAATTGGTGACATCAGTGTGAACTCATGATTTTTAATATATATAGAATGATGGATGTAGAGACAGATGTATAGATGTACTATTTTCTGATAGGGCCTAGAAACAATAATACACCAGGAGTAAAGAGCATATTATTGCTCAGATCTTGATTTCTGAATACAATTCTCCACCAAAAGAAACCAGGGCTATTCAGAAAAATGACTGATTCCAGGCCTGGAGTGGGAAATCATAAGTTGAGGCTTGACTATCTTATGGGGCCAGAGATGTGCAACAGGTCAAAGAAGGATGGAAAAATGTTAAAAGGACATAAGATACAGCTTGGAGGAGCCCCCACTGGCCCAAATGGGACAATTTTTAAATATCAAAATAAATCACAGTATAATTATAATTATAATGGATTATAATTACAGTATAATTATAATGGATTATAATCTATAGAATAAAAGATGAATCTATAAGTTATTTATAATAATATATCTATGACAAATGAATGAGTGAATGAATAAATAAATCAGGGAGAAGGGAAAGTTCTTCCTTACAGTAGAATGCTGATTATAAATGTAGAGAATAACAGAATTAGAAAATCACCATTTGGCAATTATCATAGGAATAACTGATTCAGGCAGAAATCATTAAAGAATGCTAAAACTAGTTGTTGTAGTTTTACAAGACTGTTGAGGAATAGGATATTTATATAGTCTCAAAGTAGTTCTCCCTCAAATACTATTAACTTTGCTGTGGAGAAATCTCACAGATACCATTTTAATTGACTTAACATTATCTGACTAAAATAAAAAGGATGGACAAAAACAAGAGTTGGCAAGGACATGGAAAAATTAGAACTCTTATGCTGGTGGGGATGTAAAATGGTGCAGCCACTTTTGAAAATAGTTGGCAGTTTCTCAGAACATTAAACTTCAAGTTACCATATGACCAAGCAGTTCCACTGTTAAGTATATACCCCATAGAACTAAAAACATATGTTCACAGCAGCACTATTCATAATAGCTAAAAAATGTAAACAACCCAAATGTCTATCATCTGATGAGTGGATTAAAACACTGTAGTATATCCATATAATGGTGTATTAGGGTTCTCAGAGAAACAGAGCCAATAAGATATGTTTGTGTGCATATAGAGATTTATTTTAAGGAACTGGCTCATGCAATTATGGAGGCTTAAAGAATCTAATTTTGGGGGGCTCCAAAATCACTGCAGATTGTGACAGCAGCCATGAAATTAAAAGACACTTACTCCTTGGAAGGAAAATTATGACCAACCTAGACAGCATATTAAAAAAGCAGAGACATTACTTTGCCAACAAAGGTCCATCTAATCAAGGCTATGGTTTTTCCAGTGGTCATGTATGGATGTGAGAGTTGAACTGTGAAGAACGCTGAGTGCCGAAGAATTGATGCTTTTGAACTGTGGTGTTGGAGAAGATTCTTCAGAGTCCCTTGGACTGCAAGGAGATCCAACCAATCCATTTTAAAGGAGATCAGTCCTGGGTGTCTGTTGGAAGGACTGATGCTGAAGCTGAAACTCCAATACTTTGGCCACCTGGTGTGAAGAGTTGATTCATTTGAAAAGACCCTGATGCTGGGAGGGATTGGGGGCAGAAGGAGAGAAGGGGACGACAGAGGATGAGATGGCTGGATGGCATCACTGACTTGATGGACACGAGTATAAGTTTTCCAGTTTTCCAGGAGTTGGTGATGGACAGGGAGGCCTGGTGTGCTGTGCTTCATGGGGTCACAAAGAGTTGGACATGTCTGAGTGACTGAACTGAACTGAAAGAGTCCAAAATCTGCAGGACAGGTCTGCAGTGCAGTAGGAGACCCAGGGAAGAGTTGCAGTTCAAATCTACAGGCAGTCCACTGGCAGAATTCCTTCTTGCTTGGTGGAAGTCAGTCTTTCTCTATTAGGGCCTTCAACTGATTGGATGAAGCCTTACATTATGGACGGTAATCTGCTTTACTCAAAGCTTTACTCAAAGTTCACTGATTTAAATGTTAATTAAAAAAACACAAAAACATCCAGAATGTTTGACCAAATATCTGGGCAACATGGCTCAGTCAAGTTAACACATAAAATTAACCATCACAAGTGGGTTAAAAGAATGAAGTACTGATGCATGCTATTAATACAACATTGATGAACCTTGAAATTTTTATGCTAAGAAGCCAGACACAAAAGATCATATATATTCCATTTATTTAAAACATCCAGAATAGGCACATCTGCAGAGACAGAGTCCGCTGATCAGTGGTTGCCAGGGCTGGAGCATGGGGAGTGACTGTTGAAGTATATGGCGTTTCTTTCTGGGGTGATGAAATGTTCTGGAACTGGTGGTGATGGCCACACTACCTTGCAAATAAATATCCTAAAACTCACCAAACTGTGTAATTTAAAAGGGTGCATTTTTTGGTTTGTGAATTATATCTCCAAAGGAAAAAAAATGTTAACATCATCAGTAGAGAGACAAATCAGCATTGCCTGGCTCCCAATACCATGCTCTTAGGATGGAGAATTACTTTGGGAATATTCCTGCCCAAATATATAACCTGAATCTAATCATGAGGAAACATCAGACAAACCCATAATGGCCTATGTTCCAAAAATATCAGGGTTATAAAAGGAAAAACTGAGAAGTACTCCAGACAGAAGCCAAATAAATGCAATGTATGATCCTGGGTTAGACCCTGGACCACAAAGGAAAGAATGATTATAAAAGACACTGCTGGGAAAACCAGCAAAATTTAAATGGGGTCAGCAAACTGGATGTTAGTATAGGTTAACAGGGGTTTCCTTGTTTTGACAGATGTACTGTGAATACAGTACAGTACAATACAGGAGTGTCCTCAAACCCATAATGGCCTATGTTCCAAAAATATCAGGGTTATAAAAGGAAAAACTGAGAAGTACTCCAGACAGAAGCCAAATAAATGCAATGTATGATCCTGGGTTAGACCCTGGACCACAAAGGAAAGAATGATTATAAAAGACACTGCTGGGAAAACCAGCAAAATTTAAATGGGGTCAGCAAACTGGATGTTAGTATAGGATTAACAGGGGTTTCCTTGTTTTGACAGATGTACTGTGAATACAGTACAGTACAATACAGGAGTGTCCCTGATTTCAGCAAATGCATATTGAAGTACTGAAAGCTGACAGGACATAACATTTGTGTATTACAAGTGATTCAGAAAAAATATATATACAGCATATATAACCTGTGTTTAAAAAAAAATATATATATATATATACATAAAGAGAGAGGGAGCGAGAGGGTGATAAAGCAAACATAATAAAAAGTTAACAACTGGGAGGTATGTGTGGGGATATACTGGAATCTTTTGAACTATTCTTATAGCTTATCTGCTAATTTTAAATTATTTCAAAATAAAAAGTAAATTTAAAATATATCCACAAAGAGATCTGTTCAAGAAAAATAAAACTTTACAAGGCTACTGTGAGGCCTGCCTGGCACACAGTATATGCTCAATAGCCATTGCCACTGCCAGTTTTTCAGGTCTGAGAAACAGCGGTACTTTTCAGAGAAGTCACAAGGGGGCACCTGAAAACCAAGAAACAAAGTCTAAGCACAGAGCTTCCCTGGGCTTGCAGTGTTCCAGATGGGGGTTGTCAATACTTTCTCACCCAGAATGCACTCCTTGACCCAAAAGAAAAAAACTGCTGCAAACTAGGGATGATTTCATTCACAGTAAATAAGGCCTGGGGTACCTGAAAGCTAGCCTTTGCTCCTGCTGTTTGGGTCTGGATTTCAGGACAGCTGTCAAGAGTCACTGCATCCATCAAAATCAGGATGTCAGCTCTGGAGACTTGTGAAAAGGGGTTCGTGAATGTGATGGTAAATAAACAAGAATGAGTCCTGGAATGGGAACTCAAGAGATACACTTGCTGTTTGAACTCAGTCAAAATCTTCCTCCTCCTGTTTTGTTAAGCTGACTTATTAGAGGTTCCCCCAGACCTCCCAGCTTTCAATGTTTCTGAGCTCTGGAATATGAACTCTTGAGTCTACCTGACCCTATCATAAATCATTCCGTGAATGAAACTGCTCTAGTCCCTGAGGTCTCATGACCACAGGGTGTAGTGTAAGGAGCACAGGCCTTGCCAACACACTGAGAAAGGTCCAAATCAAGGCTCTGGTACTTCATTTCTTGAGCCTCAGTTTCTTTATCCTTTAAATAGGAATAATTCCATTTCCTTTTTAAGAGTGTTATGAGGATTAAGTATCTAAATATAGTAACTAGAACAGAATAGATATCCAGTAGATAGTCACTGAATTACAGTATTTTATTTTCAATTTGGTTTAGGCAAAAGCAACCAGAAGGAAAATATAGGATTTAAAGTTCACCTGTGTTCAAGTTCCTACTCTCTATGACCCTTGGCTAATTTGAGTCTCACTAGCAGTCTTTATCTTTTTTTGGTTGCGCTGGCACAGTATGCAGGATCTTATTTCCCCAACCAGGGAACTATGCCCCCTTGCAGCAGAAGTGCAGAGTCTTAACCCACTGGACTGCCAAGGAAATCTACACTTTTTATTAAAAACAATGAGGAAAGTCCAACTGTACTGAGATGGAAAGAACTCAGAGACACTAAGTGAAAATAAACCATGGAATATATATGATTCCATTTTTATATTTAAGGAAAAAAAGAAGTGACCATGTTGTACCCTTGCTTTAAAAAGTGTTCTGTGGTTCCCCAATGCCAACCAAGTGAAGCTCAAGCTCCTTACCTGGCATTTAAGCCCTTCACTATTTGGACCCTGTCAACCTCTTCAGCCTCATCCATGAACACTGAGTTCCATCTATGACTAAATTGCCCTTTACCATCTCTTTTTGTCTCTCAAATCATTAAAATATTGATAGTCGGCCCCATTCATAGGATTTCTGATTTAAGTCTGAAGAGGCAGTTCCCAGAATTTCTAACAAGTTGCTGAGTGATCTGATACAGCTATTCTAAGAACAACACTTTGACAGCTGTCACCTTACAATGATATGATTCAACTTCATCACCTGTATAAAGGCTGACCAGTCATATCAGTTTGCCCAGGACAGAAAGTCCCATGTAGCAGAAAACCCCTTAATCTGAGGAAAACTGGGATGGTGGTTACTACCCTCCTGTATAAGAATCTTTTCCAGGTTGCACATGGGATACTTACTGCTACTGTCAAGTAGTCCTTCCCTATAGCCAGGCTGATAGGAAGTGCCTGAGAAAGAAGTCCCATCACTGTGACTGACTTTTTGCTAGAGCAAGAATATTTAACAAAGTTTCTCAAATCAGACTACTCCATATTCTCTTTACTTCCTCCAGAGAACAGGTTTTAGTCCTCCAGTCCTGGTAAACACCGAACACAATCGGTGTGGAATCACACTATAAGCATCCATTTCCTTGCCCTGTGTTGCCGGGCTGAGTTTAAGGGAGAAGTTGGGACAAATGCAGCGAGCATATGTGAGCTTCTTACTCAGTTCAAAGTGGGTCTTGACATGGAATGACAGCTCCACATGGGCCAAAGCAGCTGACTTTCTATTGTTTCCAAAGGGTACCCAATACAACAAAGGTCACTCATGGTCCTTCCATGGTCCCTGATGAGGTTCCTGCTCACTGTTGGTCAGAGTCAATCTTTTTCATCGACTCAAGGGGTCAGAGGTCTGAGAGCTGATAGCGTCGCACAAGACCATCTCGACAACACGTGTAGATCTGCTTCTCCCATGTGGCTACCTGGAACACAAAGAGTTCACAGCTCAAAGGAAGCCTGCGATTCTTCCACTTACACATAAGAGTCTTGCCATTGACCCCTACTAGTACAAGGGAGTCTGAGATTTACCGACTCCAAAGGCAAGAATTATACCCATGTTATATATTTTAAAAATAGGTGACCAGAATCAAGGGAGCTCATGGGTACAGAACAGAGAAACTCAGTGGCCAATCAGAGAGAAAACTCAGTAGTGCTCTGCATGGTTTAGAGCAGAGGGGCCTGCACAGGGGAGCATATGGCCCACAGAAAAGCCTGGGTGGAAAGGGGTGGGAGAGGATGAGATGGTTAGATAGCATCACCAATTCTATGGACTTGAGTTTGGGCAAACTCCGGGAGATGGTGGAGAACAGGGGAGCCTGGTATGCTACAATCCATGGGTTCTACAGTCAGTGGGGTCATAAAGAGTCAGACTCGACTCAGGGACTGACAACAACACTGTCTCCTCCAGAAGAGGGCGGTGTCATATTAAACCCTAAAATCACCTTTGACAGAGCTTAGGAATAGAGAGTTTAGGAATAAAGAGGGCGTGCAGCTAAAATTAAGCTGGTCCCTTACATCTGTTATTAAATTATACTTGGAAGCCTTTGTCGGAAGAAAGAAAAAAACGGAAGGCCTGGGTATCCCCGAACCTCATAAAATTATATACAAAGAAGTTCTCAATATGTGCCTTTTTTTTCCTGAGAAGGATTTCATCAAATTCTCAAAGCAGTCTGGGACAAAGGAGATTAAGAACCATTAATTTAATGCAAACAGCATTAATTCTGGAGTTAGCTTTAATCACAGGTGTGCCAATATGTAGCTACATGACCTACAGCAGCTTTCTCAACCCCTGTGGTCCCGTTTCTTCATTTATAAAATGAAAATGATGTGTTACTTCACAATATAGAACACTATGCAGGAATTTTATAAAATGAAGTATATCTATAAGCATTTGTCTGGAAAGAGCTCTAAAATGTTAAGTAAAATAACCCAAGTCATAGAGCAATACATAACAGAATGATCCCAATTATGTATAAAGATAAAACTATATTGTTTAATAACTACATAAACAAAGGTCTAAGTACAAATTCTCCAAAAACAGTCTTAGAAGATACACAACAAACTATTAATGCTAGTTACTTTAGGAAACAGTGGAACCAAAAGTCTTAGAGCAGACTTTTAAGTCTGCATAGTTCTGCACTCTTTGAATTTTTATACATGTGCATAAATTACACATTTTTCTTCATATAAGAAAATAATAGATGAATAATAATATCTATACCTCAAGCTATGATAACTATTAAAACACCTAGAACAATGACTGGTCAACAAACATTATTTCCCCTTTCATTTTTCTCTTTCTTCAGTTCAGTTCAGTTCAGTTCAGTAGCTCAGTCATGTCCAACTCTTTGTGACCCCATGGACTGCAGCACACTAGATCTCCCTGTCCATCACCAACTCCCGGAGTTTACTCAAACTCATGTCCATTGAGTTGGTGAGGCCATCCAACCATCTCATCCCCTGTCGTCCCCTTCTCCTCCTGCCCTCAGTCTTTCCCAGCATCAGGGTCTTTTCAAACGAGTCAGCTTTTCACACCAGGTGGCCAAAGTATTGGAGTTTCAGCTTCAACATCAGTCCTTCAAATGAATATTCAGGACTGATTTCCTTTAGGATGGACTGGTTGGATCTCCTTGAAGTCCAAGAGACTCTCAAGAGTGTTCTCCAATACCACACTCTAATCAAATCTGTCTTGAACTTAAATAATAACAACAACAATAAAAGTAATATTTACAGATTAGAGTTTTCATATGCATTATTTCACTGTTTTCCTCATTTTACAGATAAACTGGCAGACTGAGGAATAGTGACTTTTTCAGTTTCTAGAGCCAGTAAATGATGAAGACACTCTGACTCAATTATTTCTTTCTGTGTCACTCCTAAGTATGGTATTAACCCTAGTAATCACAAAGTTTCTGGATCTAGTTCCCTCAAAGCCCTGGGTCACAGGTGAAAATCACCCAGGCCTGGTTTTGTCTCAGGTCTGTACCTTGTACACAGGGTCACAGTCAGCCCCAGTGAGCTCAATCACATAGTCTAAGTCTTGCTGGACAATGAAACAGCTTCCATCACCTAAAAGACAAAAAGAAAACTTAGATAACGAAAGAGAAAGTTGCATGCAAAGTTACCCTTAATATTTCATTTCTGTACATCACTAGCCTAAAGAAAATTGTCTTAAGACCTGGAGTGGCAGACAGGACTCATGGTGGGCCAGATATGAGGTCCTATAGTGACTCCCTAAAATGCTGGGCTCAAGATGATTTGAAGGCCAAATGCAAGCTCAATGGGAAGAGTTGTCTTTGATTAGCAATAACTGCCAAGAGCACAGAGCAAGCAACTACAGACTTATACAAGTATTTGAAAACTTATCCTAGACAATGATTTTTAACAGGAAATTTCCCTATATAAATGTTTTCTTTAAGACAGCTATGCTCCCAGGGACTTTGTTGGTGGTCCAGTGGTTAAAAATCTGCCTTCCAATGCAAGAGATGTGGGTTCAATCCCTGGTCAGGGAACTAAGATCCTGAGTGCTGAATGGCATGGTATCCAGAAAAATTAAAAAGAAAAATAAAGAAATATAAGTTTAAAAACTTACTCATATCTGCCACTCAAAATAAATATTATTCACAGTTTAATGATTTTTCTAACCTTTTCTGTATAAATTTTTATTTTATATGGTTGAGAGCACATTACATAGAAGAATATCTTTATGCATAAAGTTTTTCTATATTAATATTATGACTTTGTATAGAATTCTGGAAAAGAATCAAAAGATATTAACCATTTCAAACATTTAAAATTTGAAAAACCACTTTCCAAAATTATATATAAGTTAATCAAATTTATCTGCTAATCAGTCTATACTGGCAAATTCTGAAAGAGATGGGAATAACCGACCACCTGACCTGCCTCTTGAGAAACATGTATGCAGGTCAGGAAGCAACAGTTAGAACTGGAAATGGAATGACAGACTGGTTCCAAATAGGAAAAGGAGTACATAAAGGCTGTATATTGTCACTCTGCTTATTTAACTTATATATAGAGTACATCATGAGAAACGTTGGGCTGGAGGAAGCGTAAGCCTGAATCAAGATTGCTGGGAGAAATATCAATAACCTCAGATATGCAGATGACAGCACCCTTATGGCAGAAAGTGAAGAAGAACTAAAGAGCCTCTCGATGAAAGTGAAAGAGGAGAGTGAACAGGTTGGCTTAAAGCTCAACATTCAGAAAACTAAGTTCATGGTATCTGGTCCCATCACTTCATGGGAAATAGATGGGGAAACAGTGGCTGACTTTATTTTTCTGGGCTCCAAAATCACTGCAGATGGTGACTGCAGCCACGAAATTAAAAGACGCTTACTCCTTGGAAGGAAAGTTATGACCAACCTAGATAGCATATTCAAAAGCAGAGCCATTACTTTGCCAACAAAGGTCTGTCCAGTGGTTTTTCCAGTGGTCATGTATAGATGTGAAAGTTGGACTATAAAGAAAGCTAAGCGCTGAAGAATTGATGCTTTTGAACTGTGATGTTGGAGAAGACTGTTGAGAGTCCCTTGGACTGCAAGGAGATCCAACCAGTCCATCCTAACAGAGATCAGTCCTGGGTGTTCACTGGAAGGACTGATGTTAAAGTTGAAACTCCAATACTTTGGCTATCTGATGTGGAGAGCTTATTCATTAGAAAAGACCCTGATGCTGGGAAAGACTGAGGGCAGAAGGAGAGGGAGATGACAGAGGATGAGATGGTTGGATGGCATCATCAACTCAATGGATATGGGTCTGGGTGGACTCCAGGAGTTGGTGATGGACAGGGAAACCTGGTGTGCCGTGGTTCATGGGGTTGCAAAGAGTCGGACACAACTGAGACTGAACTGAAATGAACTGACTGTACCCAGCAGTATACAGACGATCTTCTTCTTTCCTGCATTCTCATTATTAAAAATAATCTTTTCCAAAAAAGAATCCTTATATTTTAGAGGTACAGGGAGGTAAGAAAGTACAATTACTATAGCTCTTCCTCTGCATTCAAGTTTCCACACACAAACCTACTTGGTAAGCCCAAGCTTCATGCCCATTCTGTCTAGAAAGCCATCTCTAACCACCCCATATAGTAAACCCTTTCTCCCATTGACCTCTTGTAACACTTACTATTGCTCTGACACTTCCACATACATATTTTTCCCTACATCATAATTCTCATTTTGGTGAGTGTGTGCTCCACCACTGGATCATGATGATCAGAAACACTTTTTTAGGAGGGCACAGGGCAAGGGTTATGAGCAGGGCTTCCCTGATAGCTCAGTTGGTAAAGAATCTGCCTGCAATGCAGGAGATCTGGATTCCATCCCTGGGTTGGGAAGATCCCCTGTAGAAGGGAATGGTTACCCACCCTAGTAAGTATTCTAGCCTAAAGAATTCCATGGGGTGGCAAAGAGTCGGACACAACTGAGCAACTTTCACTTCACAAGGGCAAGGGTTAGTTACAAGAGTAAGAAGAAACTATTACTTACAGAGTATCTACTTTATGTCAAGTACCTATCTCTAAGTAGAGACTTAGAAAAGTGAACTGGTTCACGAAGATCATAGGATGATAAGATTAAACCATACACACAACTTCCATTTTTATATAAACATAAATCATAAATGAAGACCTGTTCACTAGGTTTTCACTGCTGCATGCAGGCTTTCTTGAATTGCAGTGCATGGGGGCTACTCTTCATTGCAGTGCTCAGGCTTCTCATTGTGGTGGTTTTTCTTGTTGTGGAGCACAAGTTCTAGGCATAGGGGCTTCAGTATTTGCAGCATGCAGGCTCAGTAGTTGTGGCACATGGGCTCAAGAGCACAGGCTCAGAGGCTGGGGCGCACGGGCTTAGCTGCTCTGGAGCATGTGGAATCTTCCCAGATCAGAGATCAAACCTGTGTTTTCCTATCCACTGGGCCACCAAAGACGTCCAACACCACATTTTCTTAAGCAAGTCACCTGCTGATGCACACTTGGGTTGTTTTTACATCTTGGCTATTACAAATATTGCTGTTATGAACATGGGGGCACTAGAGTGCCCTAGACAAAAACTAGAGTTTGTGTCTTTTCTATATATATGCCCAGGAGTGAGTAGGATTGCTGGATCATATGGCAACTCTATTTTCAGTTTTTTTAAGAAACCATCATACTGTTTTCCATGGTGGCTGTACCAATTTAGATTCCCACTAACAGTGTAGGAGGGTTCTGTTTTCTAAACACCCTCTCCAGCATTTATTCTTTGTAGACTTTCTGACTGGTGTGAAATGATACTTCATTGTGGGTTTGATTTGCATTTCTCTAATACTGGCATTGCTGAGCATCTTTTCATGTGCCTGTGGGCCATCTGTGTATCTTCTTTGGAGAAATGTCTATTTAGGTCTTCTGGGCACGGCATATATTACATAATTCTGATCAATGACGTAGGAGATTAGTAAATCTGCAGGGTTCCTCCTGAGGAAATGTTTCTCATTCTTAAAAAGGATAACAATATGCATGTTATGTGAAGATAAGATTTGCTGCAGCTATCCTGCACTGTAACCTTGAGGGAATAAGCCTGAGGACAAAAGCCAGTATGTGAGGAGAGTGCCAAAAAACAGAGAAAAGCTGCATTCTTGATTTTATTTCTTCTCTTCTTCTTAAAGCTTTATTTTTTTAAACTCAATACTTCTTTGGATTTTACCAGTCTTTAAACATCCTGGATACAATCCAGAATACCACATTGAGTTAGCTGCCAATTTTTCTTAGTTTTTCCACTGAATTTGATTTCAAATCACTAAATTAATAAAATCTGGAGCCACCACCATAAATCTGGATGTCTTGTAAATGAAGTACTACATTTTCTGAGTTATTGAAGCCATTTTCAGTTGAGTCTTCTGCTACTAACAGCCAAAAACATCCTAACTGATATACTGAAGTATTAAGGTATATGGTCCCTCCAGGCCTATAGGCCAGTCCTCCTCACCTAAATCATTCCTATGAGGATTCAGTGTCCCTTTAATGGACATCTTCTTCCATACATTTCTCCCAACCCCACTCCCAAACTCCATTCCAAATTTTTGTACTGCTTACACCAAGGTACTCACTCACTTTACCCAGTCTGTCTTTGGGTCAAACACAGTACCTACTGCATGGTAGGTAGGCACCTAATAAAGGACAGATCCCTTCTTTCTGCTCCCTTTCACTCATCTATGACTTTGAACACACTATAGCTTTAGCCATCAATGTGCATTTTTACATCTCCAGTTGGTAAAATAGTCACTGGATTACATGTCGCTTAGTTCATGAAGGAGCTTCTCAGATCACACAGTGGTAAAGAACCTGCTTGCCAATGTAGGAGACGTGTTTCAATCCCCGGGTGAGGAAGATCCCCTGGGGAAGGAAATGGCAACTCATTCCAGTATGCTTGCCTGGGAAATCCCATGGACAGAGGAGCCTGGAGGGCTACAGTACATGGAGTCGCAAAGAGTCAGACACAACTTAGCGACTAAAACAAGCCAACAAGTCCACAAAGACATGCCTGCAGTACTCCTACCACCCAAGTTAGCTGTTTCCCACATTCCTATTCAGTATTCTGCTGCAGTACTTATCAAACTGTATTCAAGCACACGTCCACATGTCTGTCTGCCTTACTGACTATGAGCTCCTTTAGAGCAGAGATTGTAACTGAGTTGTTAACTGAATTCTCAATACTTTGTAATAAGAGCCAGTATATTTATTCTGACAATGTTTACTGAGCACCAGTTACATGGTGGACACTGAAATAAAATGCTGGGGGTAATGTGATAAGGCACCGCCACTCAAGGAGCTTAGATTGGAAGGGGCACAGATAATTACAATTAGGGTGTTAAATGTTATGTGAAAAAGCACAATATGCAAAGAATCATGGAGGATGATGCCCCTAGCCCTGCCATAGACCAGAAACTAAACCTATGTTTCACTGAATGATATAGAACCACCTCCCTCAATTGGCCCCTGGACCCACCTTGGCTAGCAATGAATCCGTCTCTGAAACTCAGCAGAGACATAACTGGTGCTCCTGATCTGTGGATGACTTGTACTGGAGTCCTAGGATACAGAATAAACGGAGCGATTTTACTCTTTCCCTTAAAAAGCAATACTTGACTATATTCAGCCTACAGTACTAACTGCATAACAGCACCCTGGACAAATGTGGACAGAGATTAAACATTCATATGGTTTCTTTCCTACCTTAGATGGTAGATCAAAGTAGTCCATTCAAAACCACCTTGGAGGGAATCTAAACATGTTTCTAAATATCTTAATGAGCTGAATAAACTAAGTAACCACTGATATTTCCAGTTTCTAGGGGAAGTCTGACAAGGGTTTAAGATAACAATGTTAACAATATGTTAATCTCTTTATAGACAGAATTAAGTCAGCTGTGATATATTAAAATTGTTAGGTCTCTGAAAAATCAAACAGAAAGATGAGAATCAATTTTTATAACTGATGATTTTATAATTTTTATAATTATGAGATTTTATAACAGTGATCAGATTCCCTATCTCTATGGAAGCAAAAATAAGTACAAAAATTAAGTAACTTAAATTATGGAAGAAGAGGTATACACTAGTCATTCTTTAACTGAAATTTTTTCACTGCTCTTGGAATAAAGTCCAAACTCCTTGGGATGGTATATAAGTCCTTTCTAAGCAAATTCCAGTTTTCCTATCTGGCATCACTTCTTATCACTACTCCACTGGCAGGGTATATACTTGTCCTGTCAAACTACTCAGAGATACTTTACAGTGCCATAATTTCATATGCCTTCATGCTTCTCTATATGCTATTCTTCCTAAGGCAGGTCCTTCTTTTCTTTACTTGGTTAGCTTTCTGCTAGACAAGATTGATTAAAGCTGCATTTCCTCAGAGCAGTTCACTTTCTTTTCTCTCCTTCTTGGTGCTTCCTCAAATTCTTGAGATCACTGATTACACTGTGTCTTAACAGTCTTTTACTTGTCCATCTTTATTATTAGACTCCAAATGCCTCAAAGGCAGAGTCTTTATCTTTTATTTCTGTTGTTTGGTGCCCTGAACAAAGCCTAATGCCTACAGGAGCCATTCAACAAGTATCAGTTGAACAAAGGAAGGAAGCAGAAAGTGACAGTAGAAAATGTTAAGTTCTGGGACAAACAGGTTATGGATTCTTTTTGGATATCTGTAAGACTAGGATAAAGCCTATATAAGATAGGTTATGATCACAGCCAATAAAGAATCAGAGCTGGCTTTCTTGAACTATAAATGGTCAATCTCAGCCCAACCCAGATGTAATACCATGAAGAAAATTATTAAGGTCCTTAAAATTAAAGGTTTTATACAATTATTGTGAGATGTTAGTTCATTATTTAAGCTTAATTTACAAAGGAATCATGACAGTATGAATCAAATTACCTTTCAATGTGATTCCAGGAATAATAAGAATAATCAGACAATTCACATTGGAAAGCCTTTATAAAAGGAAAAATATACCCTTGATTCAACAGCCATCTATATGCCAGATTAAATCACTGTGAAAGCCAATAAAAATTTCCACTCTGCAGAAGATCTGCATCATGCAAATGAATGGTGACTCACCTTGGACTCCTTACATCCAGCTGATAAATGTTTCCATCCTGTGTCCCAGCCAATAGCAAGAAGCCAGAGAGAAAAGTGCAGCAGTTGAAGGCATCTGAGCCAATAAAGAGGAACAGCTAGGAACAAGTAGGAGACAAAGATGCTGTTTAAAGATTCATTTGTTTCCAGGAATAAACAGGCACCAAGAAAAGAATTTCACTATTTTTAGTATAGAATTTCTTTCTTCTCCTTTTAAGAACTCCTGATCTAAACTAAGTATTCATCAACAACTGAGGGAGAAGTACTCCCAGGATTTCAGGAACCTGAGGCTGGCTGAGGACTTAACAGGTTACATAATATCATAATATCATAGTCTAAGGCAGCAGTTTTCACACTATTTCCCCTCAACACATTGACTCATGGGATCCTCAACACCAAAAACTGTTCTTTCCCCTGTTTTCAGTACAACCTTCCATTTGCTAAACACCTGCAATTCACACATTTAAATTTTGCTTCAAGACACTGGTGACAATCTTTTGAAAGCAAAGAAACACACTTAATGTGGCAATGTAAGAAATCACAATTTACCCGTGTACTTAAGAAAATAAAAAACTATTAGATTTTTATTTCTTACTATTAGTTCAAAGAGTAAAGTTTGAATGTTCTAAAAAAAAAAAAAAGAAAGAAAGAAAGAAAGAAAACAAACAAAACCCTCTGACTTCCCTTTGGAAATGAAAGCCAGCATGGAAATTCAGAATGCAAAGGCAGTATGAGCAAAAACAGTATGCTCCCAGAATAAACTTTGAAAATGGAAACATCACCAGCACAATGAAGTAATGAGATAAAATGAAAATACAAAGTCTGTGGCCAAACCAAATTAATGTTGTCTGGGTGATGATGACAGCAACTGGAAAGAAATTTAATCAATCTAATCTCAAGGAACTCCAAGTTGAATTAAGAGCATAGCCTGCTTGGCAAAATCCCAGGAAATGAAGGAAGAAAACCCCGTTCTTCTATAAGAGACATTCTGGCCACTAATTAATTGAGAGAGCCCTGAATCATAAGACCTTTACTCAAAAAATCTCCACATTACCTTAGAGGAGGAAGAAAATCTATAGAACCTCATCATTTTACATGTAGCACACTAAGGGCCAATGGGAAAGTGACTTAAAAAAGGTCACAAAGCAGTAGGTCATTTAATATTATCACATAACCCTACGAATAAGTCCTACTATGACAAGTTTAGTGATGAGAAGTCCAATGTCATAGCCATTAGGAAGAGCCAGGATTTAAATATTGCCCTTATCCCATATCACATGCTCTCAATTACTATACTGTACTGCCTTTCACACATGCAGCTTCCGCAAAGGTGAACATACAGAGAAATTAGAAACGTTTTCAAAACAGTTTTTCAAGAATCGGTGTGACCCAGGTTGCCCCAGTATTCAAAGGTCTTAGAGGAACCACTTGCCGGTTGCCTGCTCTGCAGTCCCAAGCACTGAAGTTTCTTATCTTCTCGGGCCAACAGCAGCATTTTTGACTCTGTTCCAACCTCTCGTTCACCTGCATGACAGATGAGCTATGTCAATAATGGACTAAGATGATCAGCTGGCAGTACTCGAAAAGCATAACTATTGACAGCTGTTTACTGAATTACTCTGCTAGTCACTCACTTAATAGTTTTAAAAAACATTTATTATGTTCTATATCTTGACATTGGTATTGTTTATATGACTGTACATATTTGTCAAAACTCACAGAACTGTGTGATTTTTAAAAAGTAACTTTTACTACAATAAACCCGATTTTAAAATATTATGATTATCAAGTCCTTTGTAATATGTAAAGATACTCTACTTGGAACAATGTACAGAGTACAATGCTAAACAAAGCAGGGCCAAACATATGTAACAATATAAAAGGAGGCTGCTGGAGGAGGGGAGGACACAGGAGAGTAATACAGCTCAATTTCATTTATTTTTGGCTGTGCTGGTCTTTGTTGCCACGTGGGCTTTTTCTCTGTTTTTGGCAAGCAGGGCCATCATCTCGTTGTGGTATGCGCGCATCTCTCTGTGGTGGCTTGTTTTGCTGTGGAGCACAGGCTCAATAGTTGTGCATGGGCTTAGTTCCATGGCATGTGGGATCTTCCCAGACCAGGGATCAAACCTGTGTCTCCTGCACTGGCAGGTGGATTCTTCACCAGTGAGCTACCAGGGAAGCCCTGGACTTATGCTTTTTAAATGAGCGTGATGATTCCTATGAGAATGGATTACAAAACAGAGCAGGCAACAGGTACCGGCAGACTGAATTAGGATGCTGGCAGGAAGAAGAGAGACCTGGAGGGAGAGGATGAGGTGGAAAAATAAGAAACATTCTGAAGGTAAAGATGAAGACTTTGCTGATGTGGGACAAGAGGAAAGGTGGCGGTAGATGTTCAATGAATCTTAGGCTTTGGGCTTAAGCAAGGAGATGGTGGTGTCATTAACTGAGATGGAAAAAAACAGATTTGGGGGTGGAAAGAATCAAACGCTCTATACAATAAGTTCAAGCTGTCTATTAGACATTTAAATAGAGTCTAAAATGCAAGTAAAAGATCAATGCTTTAGATATATTTTTGGAAATCACCAGCTTAAATATTGAAAGTCATGGAAATGATAAGATCAGCTAAGAGAGTAACTGCAGGGCTGAGGGCCCTCCAATATTTAAAGGTTAAAGGAAATATACCAAAGGAGACTAAGAAGCAGTAGCCAATGAGCTATAAAGAAAAGCAGTGTCGTGTGGTATTACAGAAGCCAAGAAAGAACAGTGTCCTGAAAAGATAACCACAGAGAAGTAACACTGGATTACACAACATGGAGTCGCCAGTGACCTTGACAAGAGTTGCTGCCAGTTAAGCAGCTAGGGCACAAAGCCACGTAGGACAAGCTGAAGAATAAGTAGGAAGTGAGGAAATAGTCAAAATAAGAATACCTTCATTTAAATTACTTTAAACCAACTGATTTTAAAAAAACTCAACCTTATTTTAATATCTATGAAATCTTAGGTTTGAAGTAAGATGTGTGTGTATTAATATATAATTTAAAAATGAGTACTGCCTGAAATGATCTTGTTTACCACTAGCTGCACATGCATCACACTTTGGGGAACAGACTTTTCCTACTAATCCATTGTGGTGCTAGTAGTAACGAACCTGCTTGCCAATGCACAAGACACAGAGAGACAGGTTTGATCCCTAGGTCAGGAATCTCCCCTGGAGAAGGAAATGGCAACCCATTCCAGTATTTTTGCCTGGAGAATCCCTTGGCCAGAGGAGACTGGTGGGCTACAGTTCACAGGGTGGCAAAGAGTTGGACATGACTGAAGAGACTTAGCACACACACATTCCATGGCTACTCAGTTCCTGTCTCTTGGTTTCCTTGCACAATCCATTAATGCCCAAAGAGGGGCCAGGCTGGTAGTCATAACAGTTTTAGTTCTTGGACCATAGTGCATCTATATGCGAACTTCAAAAGAATGAGAATACTGTCTATAATGATGGGCAAAATTAACCCAAAGATACAGAGGAATTCTTAGAGCAGTTTATTCGTAATTGTTCAAACTTGGAAACAACTAAGATATCCTTCAGTAGATGAATGAATGAATAAACTGAGGTACGTTCAGACAATGGAATACTGTTCAATGCTTAAAAGAAATGAGTTATCAAGGCACAAAAAGACCTAGAGGAAACTTAAATGCATATTACTAAGTGAAAGAAGCCAACCTGAAAGGCTACATAGTTTATGATTTCAAAATTCTGGAAAAGGCAACACTATGAACACAATGAAAATATCAGTGGTTGCCAAGGGTTATAGAAGAGAAAGGAATAAATTGGTGGAGCAAAGACAATTTTTCAGATAGTGAAATTTCTGCATGATACTATAATGACAGATACATGACACTGTACATTTGTCCAAACCCACAGAATATACAACATCAAGAGTGAATTCCAATGTCAACCTTGAATTTTGAATGTTAATGATGCATCAGTATAGGTCTATCAATGTAACAAATTCACCACTCTGTGGGAGATGCCAATAATGAGGAAGGGTGTGCCTTTGTGGGGGCAGAGGGTATACCAGAACTCTGTACTTTCTGCTCAATTTTATATGGACCTAACTGCTCTAGAGGCAGATACTGGGAGACAAATAGTATCATTCTACTCACCTATTTCCCCCTACGAAGCTTATACCAACTTTTGGCCCAGCCAAGCGTACCTTTACCCACTGGATAATTTTACCTCCGTACTGTTTTTTAATGTGAACTGACTACCTCTACCCCTGCCCTAGGTCTCATTCTCCCATCTTTCCCAGTTCAACTTGAATCCATCCTGCAAGGTTCAAGTCAACTTCTTTTGTGACTCCTTTCTCATCTATACTAACCTAAAACATTCTCTTCTTAAAAAAAAAAAAAAACTATTATATCTGCATTCAGTGAATCATTATTTTAGCTAAAACTGCACTGATCTCTGTTTTACAGGCATTAGTCTCAACCGCTAAATTAAACTGTACTTACTCAAATGTAGTAACTATGACATACACTTCCTTTGTAAATTCAAAGCAACACAAACGTAGTAGATATGCAGTAAATATTAGTCTTACGATGAAAACAGTAATACCTACAGAGCAGGAGAGGAGGAGGAAGAAAAGGAGAAACTAAGGCAAACACTGAAGGAATCTAAAGAAACAAATTCATATACTGTCATCAACTCACTGGGCATCTGCTCAGGGGAGCCGAGGTTTATCGAGTTGTCAGCAGCACCCACAGCCACTCCATTGATGGAAGAACCACAGTCTGCAATGACTCCCAGGCAGGCTGAGCGCCCACAATCCCAAAGTCGTGCTGTCCCATCGCGAGAACCAGATACCACATTCTTTCCCCGATCAACAATGGCTGTATCCAGGATACCTGGGGAGAGAAAAAATAAAAGACCTTAAGAAGGAGTAGATAGTAAAGGAACTAAAGAGCAGAGTACAAGTATGGGTCTGCATAAATGACTATTTCTTTACAAATGAGTACTGGACATGTACTACATGCTGGGTACTTTCAACAGAGTCCCTGTTTTCCAATAGTTCAAATACTAGCTATGAGAAACAGACAAGGAAAAAGGAGCTTTGGATTTAATTTTTAGTGGCATGTTCTAGAACTGTGGTTTTCCAGGGTTTTGTTTTAAAACATGTTTCTTAAAAACCAAAGTTAAGAAGTCATTTTAGGCAGTTCAGTATGAAAATTACTGTCTTAAAAGCTCCTGCTGCTTCCATTGAGAAGTAACTGAAAGGGTTAGTCTCTCCTCAAAAAAAAAGGATGTGACTTCTCATCAGGCCAAGATCAAATAGCTCCATTCCTCCCAGGTCCTTCCCTTAAAACTGAAAAAACCTGGACGTAAGACAACGAGCAAACTCAGTTGAAAGATGTAAGAAGAGGCAGTTCACGACCCCAGGACTTGAAGAACAACAGGGAAATGAGTTTCCCTCCATTTCCTTACGGCCTCCCATATATCCTAGACAGGACACTGCTGAAGCCTCTAACATAGAACTGATTTTTTTTTTTTTAAGGCATAAATTAAAAATAATAGCAAAAAACAAAATCCAAGGAAAGTCTGTTGGTTCTAGGCAGAAGACTGAGAAAAGGGTGGCCTAACAGAATAGAACGGAGAAGGCAATGGCACCCCACTCCAGTACTCTTGCCTGGAAAAATCCCATGAATGGAGGAGCCTGGAGGGCTGCAGTCCATGGAGTCGCTGAGAGTCGGACACAACTGAGCGACTTCCCTTTCACTTTTCACTTTCCTGCACTGGAGAAGGAAATGGCAACTCACTCCTGTCTTCTTGCCTGGAGAATCCCAGGGACAGGGAAGCCTGGTGGGCTGCCGTCACACAGAGTTGAACACGACTGAAGTGACAGCAGCAGCAGCAACAGAATAGAAAACATTTTGGCAATATCCATCTTCCTCAAATGGCAAAAGAAAAACTGCTACCTCCCCCACTTAGAGTTTCACTGGGGCTGAACAGGGAGTGATCTTCTATCCCACCCCTGTAAAGAAGCAGGAGACAGAACTCCAATTCTCCCCACCCAGCAATGCTGAGTAGGTCGAACAGGGTACTGTCAGTGCAGAACTGAGCCTCTACTCTCACCCATGGGGGAATCTTTCCTGAGGGAGCAGGAAGTAACACTCCACTATCCCCAACCCCTCCCTCGGTGTCAGTCCGCAGGGAACAGATCTTATAGGCCCAAAGGGAGGCAAGGAAGTGGTGTAAACTTAAGGTGATGCAAGTTGGTGCCCCACTTTCACCAGGAAGGCATCAGCACAGTCAAAGGGAAGCTGAGCTTCTACCTCACCTGTTTGCAAAAGAGATAGTGTGAGCCAATGCTCCACTTTTGCCAGAGCAGTGTTATTAGAGGAACCCAGCAGGAAGCTGAGTATATATACCTCCTGGGCCCTTGCATCATACCGCGACAGGGGACTGCCTGCTAAAAATGATCAAACAAGATCTAGAGTGTTATATGATCCAAAATGTCCACAGATTTTTTAATTTTCAAAGCCCTTGTTACCTATTACCTATTTGCTATGATCCCTGGCCTCAGGAGCACATAGCATAAAAAGGTACAGACAGTCATGGACATAAAGAGCTACAATTCAGAGTCACATATGTGGTATAACACAGGACTGCAGAGTAAAAGGGAATCCAACCCTATGGTGATACAGGCAGGGCTGATACTTGATTTATTAAAACCCAGGTAATTATCCTATTATAGGTGCCCAATAAACACTTACAGGCTGAGTGATAAGTACCTGACCAAAGGTTACTGAAGTAAACACATGCTCTTTGGCTTGTTCCTATTTCTCTCAAGATGAGACAACTTCAGATATACAAACCTTGACAAAAACTCAACATAAGGCACAAGAGATGGATGACTCATGTGGTTAACAAAAGGCCTCAAGTCCTACTGGAAATTTTACTCTGAAAGCCTTTCCAGAAAAAGATGCATTTATAAAAAATGCCACAAATTGAAAAAGTAGCCAATTTGGGGGCTGTCTGAGAAAATATGATTAGAGACAACTCAGGTAGGACCTAAGTCACAAGGTAAGTTTCCAAATATATCCAATTTTAAATAAAAATTAAATACAACTTATGTAGCTGGTTACAGTTGTTGAGAAAATAAAATGCAATCCTCATAATTATATATCAACTGGATAAGGGCAAAATAGATAAGCTTTTAAAAGTAGCCTTTCCTTCAGAAATAGACTGAAGGAGGCAACATGTCTTATTGCCATTTTACAGTTATTTATAACATATTTTGTAACTGTAAAGTACCTTAACTTTAGAAAATCTACCTTTCCACTCTTTTTCCATAACACAGCATTCTAGCTAGAAAAGGATTTTAAACTTTTTAAGAATCATGAATAATCACCAATAGGAACATAAGGAAGGGCCTTCAGCTCTTACCAAGAAATCAAAGATTTATATCCTTATTGGAAAGTTCCAACCATTATTTAAAAATATTGAGTTCCATGGAAGTGATACAAACTTTAAAGAGAAAATAGTTATGAAAAATATGTACCCAAGGAGGATGCTACTGTGGCTAGGGAGCTGTGAATGGTATGCTGCTGCTGCTGCTGCTGCTGCTGCTAAGTCACGTCAGTTGTGTCCGACCCTGTGCGACCCCAGAGATGGCAGCCCACCAGGCTCCGCCATCCCTCGGATTCTCCAGGCAAGAACACTGGAGTTGTCATTTCCTCCTCCAGTGCATGAAAGTGAAAAGTGAAAGAAGTCGCTTAGTCATGGCCGACTCTTAGCAACCCCATGGACTGCAGCCTACCAGGCTCTTCCGTCCATGAGATTTTCCAGGCAAGAGTACTGGAGTGGGGTACCATTGCCTTCTCCAGTGAATGGTATAACTGTGTATAACTGTGTACAAATTTCAACTAATACTCAGTAAAGAGGTTGTAGGTCTTCCCTTTTTATGAAAAGTAGAGTGGAAAACTATCACCCCCTCTGTAATAAAATGTCACTCACAACATAGTGGCATCTAGTGTGGGTCTCTTCACTCTTAGGTGAGAAGAATAAAAGAAAGAGAAGCCTTATAGGAACAGAATCTATGAGGAATGACTTTAAGAAAAAGCTATAAAAGAAATAGGAATGCCTTTCTAAGAGGAGTAGCCATACTTAACTACATAACAGAGTTACCAAGACTAGTTATCAAACCAAATGGTCTTCAACAAATAAACCAAGAAGACTTTAAAAAACTGCATTCAAGAAAAGATTCAGCTGATTGACATATAAACACCCTAGCCAAAGTCTGGGAAATAAGATTAAACTATGCCTGAATAAATAAATAAATAAGAAGAGGTGGCAAGAATACACAGAACTGTACAAAAAAGATCTTCATGACCAAGATAATCACGATGGCATGATCACTCACCTAGAGCCAGATATCCTGGAATGTGAAGCCAAGTGGGCCTTAAGAGAGTATCACTATGAACAAAGCTAGTGGAGGTAATGGAATTCCAGTTGACCTATTTCAAATCCTGAAAGATGATGTGAAAGTGCTGCACTCAATATGACAGCAAATTTGGAAAACTCAGCAGTGGCCACAGGACTGGAAAAGGTCAGTCTTCATTTCAATCCCAAAGAAAGGCAATGCAAAAGAATGCTCAAACTACCTCACAACTGCACTCATCTCACATGCTAGTCTCACATGCTAGTAACAAAATGCTGAAAATTCTCCAAGCCAGGCTTTAGCAATATGTGAACTATGAACTTCAAGCTGGTTTTAGAAAAGGCAGAAGAACCAGAGATCAAATTCCTGACATCCGCTGGATCATGGAAAAAGCAAGAGAGTTCCAGAGAAACATCTACTTCTGTTTTATTGACTATGTCAAAGCCTTTGACTGTGTGGATCACAAAAACCTGTGGAAAATTCAGAAAGAGATGGGTATACCAGACCACCTGACCTGCCTCTTGAGAAATCTGTATGCAGGTCAGGAAGCAACAGTTAGAACTGGATATGGAACAACAGACTGGTTCCAAATAGAAAAAGGAGTACGGTAAGGCTGTATATTGTCACTCTGCTTATTTAACTTCTATGCAGAGTACATCATGAGAAACACCAGAAGAAGCACAAGCTGGAATCAAGATTGCCAGGAAAAATATCAATAACTTCAGATATGCAGATGACATCACCCTTATGGCAGAAAATGAAGAGGAACTAAAAAGCCTCTTGATGAAAGTGAAAGAGGAGAGTGAAAAAGTTGGCTTAAAACTCAACATTCAGAAAACGAAGATCATGGCATCTGGTCCCATCACTTCATGGGAAATATAACACTGGTCAGGGGACTGTCAGCAGGGTGCTGTCTGAGCTCCTACAGAGCTGAGTGTAGCTGAGTTTAGCAAAAGTAACGCATGCCATTACGGAGGCTCTACAATATGCCTATGTCCTATGTGTTGTCCTCGTGGTGATGACACCATGTGCAGAATTCCCCAAATGCTTGCATGATAGAGGCTTTTATTTTCTCTCTGTATCCCTCTTAACTCCTGGTAGAGCTGGCAGGACACCATTCGCGAAAACGCTGCTGAAAAGAGGGATGCTCTGCTGTGAAAGAAGCGGTGGGGAAAGACGTGATTCAGAAGGCACCATTCACGTGACATCACGTTAATCTGGGGGCCAGAACTGGTTCATCTCCAAAACCCCAGGAGTGATTCAGTGCCCCTCATCCTGCCGACCTCCACGCGAGTCCTCACTCTAATAAACCTTCTGGAGGACCCGCTCCATTCCAGGACATCCATGTGAGTCAGGAATCTGCAAATGCTTCTGCAGGGCCCGCTCCAGGCTGGGACCTCCACGCGAGCCCTCAGTCCACAAACGCTAAGGGAGGCCCTGCTCCACAGGAAGACTTCCACGTGTCTGCAATCTACAAATGCTTCTGGAGGCCCCTCTCTTCCGGGGACTCCACGTGACGCGTCAGGACGGCCAGCACCAGGAATGGCCCTCCACCCTAGACCTCAGTTTACAAACGCTTCGAGAGGGCCCGCTGGATGCCAGGACCTGCACACAAGTTCTCAATCTAGAAACGTTTAGGAGGGTTTGCACCAGGCTGGGGCCTCCATGTGAGTCCTCAGTCTACAAATGCTCACGAGGGCCCACTCCATGCCACAGCTTCCACGTGAGTCTTGCATCTACAAACCCTTCCGGAGGGTCCACTCCATGCCAGGACCTCCACGTGAGTTCTCAATCTACAAACAGTTTTGGAGTACCCACTCCAGGCCAGGACTCCATGCGATCCCTCAGTCTTCGAATGGTTACGGAGGGCCCGCTCCTTGCTGTGACCTCTCTGGGAGTCCTTAATCTGCAAACCCTTCTGGAGGGCCCTCTGTAGGCTGGGACTTTCAATGTAATCCTCAGTCTACAAACCCTTCTGGAGGGCCCGCTCCAAGCACGGACCTGCATGCGAGTCCTCAATCTACAAATGCTTCTGGAGGGCCCACTTCAGGTCAGCAGATGTTCCGTCTATGCACTCCTGCAGTCTGTTTCCTTGGCTGGGACTACACATCTCACCCAACTGCTCACAAGGACTACATACCAAAGAACAGAAAAAATGAACCAGACATTGAGGTAAGAGACTTGCCCCTCCTTTGGGACCCTAAGAGCAGAGCCAGCCCTTGGGTGTGGATGGATGTTGAAGGAAGGAAAGAATGGTTGCCTTCTACCTGGTCCTTTCTCCACTGTGCACTATCTTAGCATCCTTGGCAAAACCTTCTTTTAACCTTCAGTATAAGAGCTGTAAATTGGGAGTCAGATAATGTATAAGGTCTGATCATAAAGACAATGGTGAAAATAGAAAATATTTACCATATGAAACACTTTCTATATGTTGCATCTATTTTCACTGTACTTGGAGGGCTAAGTATTTTCCAGTCCCTGGTTGAAATCCCGGGAAGTGCCATAATAACTTTTGAAAGTGAAAATCACTCAGTTGTGTCCTACTCTTTGTGAGCCCACAGACTATGCCGTCCATGGAATTCTCCAGGCCACAGTACTGGAGTGTGTAGTCTATCCCTTCTCCAGGGGATCTTCCCAACCCAGGAATCGAACCTGGGTCTCTTGCATTGCAGGCAGATTCTTTACCAACTGAGCTATGAGGAAAATAATAATAACTTTTCAGTTCAGTTCAGTTGCTCAATCGTGTCTGACTCTTTGCAACCCCATGGCCTGCAGCACGCCAGGCCTCCCTGTTCATCACCAACTCCCTGAGTTTATCCAAACTCATATCCATCGAGTCAGTGATGCCATATGACCATCTCACCCTCTGTCATCCCTTTCTCCTCCTGCCTTCAATCTTTCCCAGCATCAGGGTCTTTTCCACTGAGTCAGCTCTTCACATGAGGTGGCCAGAGTATTGGAATTTCAGCTTTAGCATCAGTCCTTCCAATGAATATTCAAAACTGATTTCCTTTAGGATGAACTGGTTAGATCTCCTTGCAGTCCAAGGGACTCTCAAGAGTCTTCTCCAATACCACAGTTCAAAAGCATCAATTATTTGGCGCTCAGCTTTCTTTATAGTCCAACTCTCACATCCATACATGACCACTGGAAAAACCATAGCCTTGACTAGACAGGCCTTTGTTGGCAAAGTAATGTCTCTGCTTTTCAATATGCTGTCTAGGTTGGTCATAACTTTTCTTCCAAGGAGTAAGCGTCTTTTAATTTCATGGCTGCAGTCATCATCTCCAGTGATTTTGGAGCCTCCAGAAATAAAGTCTGACACTGTTTCCACTGTTTCCCCATCTATTTGCCATGAAGTGATGGGACCGGATGCCATGATCTTCGTTTTCTGAATGTTGAGCTTTAAGCCAACTTTTTCACTCTCCTCTTTTTCTTTCATCAAGAGTCTTTTTAGTTCCTCTTCACTTTCTGCCATAAGGGTGGTGTCATCTGCATATCTGAGGTTATTGATATTTCTCCCAGCAATCTTGATTCCAGCCTGTGCTTCTTCCAGCCCAGTGTTTCTCATGACGTAACTTTTAGAATCTTAATAATAACATGAATCCTGTAATCCCTTCTAGGCACAAGAATGCTGTCATTTTAACAATTAAAATGTTCAGTGCAGTGTGATTATTAATGTTCCAAGTTTCTTTCGTGGTCGTGCTCCTCCCTGTCCAAGCGTGGGCACCTCCTCCTTCCCTAACTTGAGTTGGAATGGGAGAAGTGAGGGACGGAAGAGCTCTACTCGGCTGACACAGACACAGCCTCTGGGGCTCTTCTGTGCTGGTGGATTCTGCAGTGCTGGTTCTTTCCCTGGTGCTGCTCCTCAAAGACGCTGCTGCTGGACCTTGACGCCGTGATGCCGACATCGCCTGGCCCCAGCTGGCCATCAGGATTCCTGCCTGGTGCCCTGAGCAACTATCTGGCAGTCTGTCTCTTTCGTGGTGTTAACGCAATTAAATAAGGACGCCATTATACCAGGTGACGCTAATGCCTTGGTAGCCCAAGCCAGAGTTAATTCTGTGAACGCACTTGTACGGAGAAAACCAAATTTAAGAAAAACCAATCACAACCCACCAGCTAGATTCTCCCAGATAAGACAGCCACTGAAGCTGTAGCCAATCAAATAGTTCCTTGCTTTGCTTTTATAAAAGGCTTTCCCCTAACTCCTTTCAGAGGAGACTCCTAATGACTTTAGACCAGCAAATATTTCTCCAGCAAGGATGAGCTCATTAGGGATCAACAGAAAACTGCAATTGGTATCTACAACCATGGCAAGTCACGGGGAAGTCCCCACTCAGCAAGAGAAGGAGAACTCTCTCAAAGAGAAGAGAAGCACGTTGGGAGGGCTATAATAAACGAAGAGCCGGTGGCATCGGCTGTGTCCTTGTTAGGAAGGGAATCTTTCCTCTTCCTGTTGGGCTTCGTTACTATCACAGGGTACGAAAGCTCTTTTGCTTGTACCCTAATTGTATTAAATTGAGGTTTCTGTCTATTCGGTTCGGTTCAGTTCAGTCACTCAGTCGTGTCCGACTCTTTGCGACCCCATGGACTGCAGCTCGCCAGGCCTCCCTGTCCATCACCAACTCCCGGAGTTTACTCTATCTCAGGTCTATTGAGTCAGTGATGCCATCCAACCATCTCATCCTCTGTCATCCCCTTCTCCTCCTGCCTTCAGTCTTTCCCAGCATCAGGGTCTTTTCCAAGAAGTCAGTTCTTCACATCAGGTGGCCAGAGTATTGGAGGTTATTAGCTTTTCACAACTTCCAGTTTGGCACTGCCTGATTCCCATTGATCTTTGCTTAACTACTGAAAATTTTAATGTGCCTCACTTTATCTTTCAACAGAGGATATCACATTGTCCAAGCTTCTTGTGTGAGTCAGTGGTGAAACACACACACACACACACACACACACACACAAACATCTGCCTACCATTGCAAGAGATGCAAGAGACGTGATTTCAATCCTGGGTCGGGAAGATTCCCCTGGAGGAGGAAATGGCGACCCACGCCCATATCCTTACCTGCAAAATCCCATGGGCAGAGGAGCCTGGTGGGCTACAGTGCACGGGGTTGCGGAGAGTCAGACACGACAGTGGCTGAGCACGCCCATCGCGCTGCCTTTCCAGACAGGGATTCCCTCCGAGCACACACGCGCCCCGTGAGACACACAGGCGCGTGTCTCACACGCTGCCTGTCGGCTGCAGCGAGCACTTTCCTTCCAGAGCAGCTCTCTTCCCTCAGCTCTGTCACCTCAGCCCGGAGCAGCCGCAGACTCTCACCAAGGCTTTCGGTGCCTTCACGCCAGGGGAGTCGTGTCAGCCCTCCTCGTGACTCTTGAAGATCCTTTCTCATTTAGGTGAGAAAGAGCGTGACCCTCTCCTCACTGCAGTGAGGTGATGGAGATGCACAGTCCTGTAAAACTCTCTCCAAGTGAATCGCCTTCTAAAATCAATCCTCCCTTCAGCCTATCCAAGCTCTCTTATATGCTTGAGGTAGGCACTCAGCTGAGGCTTGTTGCTGACCATCCCCTTTCCAGGTTCTTCGTCAATGGCTATGAAATGTAGAGCCACTTTCAACCCACTGTGTTGGTCTGTGCCCTTGGGAATTTGGCGCACACTGAGGCGGAGTCTCACTGTAACATCCAGGTATGTGACTGGTATCTGATATTAAACGATAACGGTTCTGTCCATTCACGATGGCCTAGTGACTAGAGTGAAGGCATCACACAAGTAAGAATTGCTGTTCTTTTCTCAGTGTTTTATCCCTAGCACCTGGGACAATGCCTGACATGTGTAGGAGCCCAGGAACATTTTGTTAAATGAAATACTATTTTACAGATAAGAAACCTGTCTTAAACGCTTACTCCTTCAAAGGAAAGTTATGACCAACCAAGACAGCATATTAAAAAGCAGAGACATTACTTTGCCAACAAAGGTCCATCTAGTTAAGGCTATGGTTTTTCCAGTGGTCATGTATGGATGTGAGAGCTGGACTATAAAGAAAGCTGAGCACCAAAGAATTGATGCTTTTGAACTGTGGTTAAAGTTATGACCAACCTAGACAGCATATTCAAAAGCAGAGACATTACTTTGCCAGCAAAGGTCCATCTAGTCAAGGCTATAGTTTTTCCAGTGGTCATGTATGGATGTGAGAGCTGGACTATAAAGAAAGCTGAGCACCAAAGAATTGATGCTTTTGAACTGTGGTGTTGGAGAAGACTCTTGAGAGTCCCTTGGACTGCAAGGAGATCCAACCAGTCCATTCTGAAGGAGATCAGACCTGGGTGTTCTTTGGAAGGATGATGCTAAAGCTGAAACTCCAATACTTTGGCCAACTGATGCGAAGAGATAACTCACTGGAAAAGACTCTGATGCTGAGAGGGATTGGGGGCAGGAGGAGAAGGGGATGACAGAGGATGAGATGGCTGGATGGCATCACGGACTCGATGGACGTGAGTCTGAGTGAACTCTGGGAGCTGGTGATAGACAGGGAGGCCTGGCATGCTGCAATTGATGGGGTCACAAAGAGTTGGACACGAGTGAGCGACTGAACTAAATGAACTGAACTGAATAAATTAAAAAAAAAACAGAGCAAATTTCATATTTCTGTACAGGTTTCTAACAAGTTTAATCAATTCAGTTCTCAGAATATAATGAGTCTTGAAGCATCTTCTATTACTTGGAAGCAGCATATCCTATTTCAAAGAAAGTATATTAGAGTTTGAAAAGAATGGCCCAAGTGCTGAAAATGTAACTTGGTTTCTGAAATGTATCTTTCCTACATTTGGAAGCAAAAAACCCTCAATCAACTGAAATGGTGCCTCATTTGTTCTCAATATTTTCAAAGATTACGAAAGATCTGGTGCTTACTACAAAAAATTAAAACTATGAATATATATATATCCAAATTCGGCAACCTTAATTAAATGGCCTGGGCAAGTAAAAACTTCAAACTGATTAAAGCACACTTTAGAGCTACTTAGGAAATTCATACATTACAAACAGAACACTACTTTTAGTTTATATTTTTATTAGAAAAATTTAGAAACACACAAAAATCTTACCTCTGCTTGTTAATTAAATAATGAATACTCTAATCCTTTATTTAAATATAAAATACATATCTAGAAGTATTAGAAAAATCCAATTGCATAACAACTAACATCAAAAATGTCTATTTTTCTATTAGAAATAACAATTTCTGCTTTTCACAGTTGACAAGCATGTTACATCACAAGGTTCAACTTGCCTGGCAGAGTTTAAAGTACAGTGTTACATTTTTAATGAACAACAATAGTAATATTCACTGTGCATTTATTTCATACCAGGGACTATGCTAAATCGCTTATATGCACCATCTCTTTTAATACTACTATCCTCATTTTACACATGAGGAAATAAAGACTCAGAAAAGTTAACCAACGTTAAAAGGCTTCACAGGCTATGATGTGGAAGTATTAAGATTAAACCAAGGTTTGTATGTCTCCAAATCCTAAGCTTAACCACTCTACTATACTGCCTCCCTTACTATCATGTTTCCGTATACTAGAAGTAATGAACAGGCCAGGGATTTAAGCTAACAAAGATTATCCTTTATAGTATATCTTTATACAAAGCTGCTCTATTAGTGTCCTAATGATTCTTTGTAGTAAGCATCAGGTGATGTTCAGTCAAGTCTTCCTTTTGTATCTTGCTTGCCAAACTTACCTAGGCAATAAAAGACCATGTTCACTTTTGATACTATCTTCTGCTTTTCTTATTTAGTCACCAGTTGTGAAACTAGTAAAGATTACAAATGCAGGTAATAATTCTTCTGTTTTTTACATGGTAATCTCAGAACTAGAAAGACTGTAGAAAATGAACCACACATGCTGCTAAATTACTGGAGATTAATCTTGATTAATCATGATGCAGAGTACATCATGAGAAACACTGGGCTGGAAGAAACACAAGCTGGAATCAAGATTGCCGGGAGAAATAACAATAACCTCAGATATGCAGATGACACGACCCTTATGGCAGAAAGTGAAGAGGAGCTATAGGGCCTCTTGATAAAAGTAAAAGAAGAAATCGAAAAAGTTGGCTTAAAGCTCAACATTCAGAAAACAAAGATCATGGCATCTGGTCCCATCACTTCATGGAAAATAGACGGGGAAAAGTGGAAACAGTGTCAGACTTTATTTTGGGGGGCTCCAAAATCACTGCAGATGGTGACTGCAGCCATGAAATTAGAAGACGCTTACTCCTTGGAAGAAAAGTTATGACCAACCTAGATAGCATATTCAAAAGCAGAGACATTACTTTGCCGACTAAAGTCCATCTAGTCAAGGCTATGGTTTTTCCTGTGGTCATGTATGGATGTGAGAGTTGGACTGTGAAGAAGGCTAAGCACTGAAGAATTGATGCTTTTGAAATGTGGTGTTGGAGAAGACTCTTGAGAGTCCCTTGGACTGCAAGGAGATCCAACCAGTCCATTCTGAAGGAGATCAACCCTGGGTGTTCTTTGGAAGGAATGATGCTAAAGCTGAAACTTCAGTACTTTGGCCACCTCATGCAAAGAGCTGACTCATTGGAAAAGACTCTGATGCTGGGAAGGACTGGGGGCAGGAGGAGAAGGGGATGACCGAGGATGAGATGGCTGGATGGCATCACGGACTCGATGGACGTGAGTCTGAGTGAACTCCGAGAGTTGGTGATGAACAGGGAGGCCTGGCGTGCTGCGATTCATGGGGTCGCAAAGAGTCAGACACGACTGAGCGACTGAACTGAACTGAAATGAATCTTGATTTTGGCTCCATACTTTTTAAGAACTGGTGGGGGTGGTTTGTTTAGTTGCTAAGTTGTGTTCAACTCTTTGCTACTCCCTGGACTATAGCCTGCCAGTCTCCTCCATCCATGGGATTCTCCAGGCAAGAATACTGGAGTGGGTTGCCATTTCCTTCTCCAGGGGATCTTTCCAACACAGGAATCAAACCCAGGTCTCCTGCATTGCAGGCAGATTCTTTACCAACTGAGCTATAAGGGAAGCACTTTTTAAGAATGGGCAAGCCCAAACTAGTCAGCTAAACAGAACTAACTGGAGAGGAGTATTCAAGACCTGACAGATATTAGCCTGGATCTGACTAACTTACACAATTTCCCCTAAAAGTTTATTTCTGTTCAATCTAAAAAAAAAAAAAAAAAAATCTCTCAAGAAAAAAGAGTCAGGGTTGTTATACTCAAGAGAAGTCCCCACCCCAAAACTTTTCTCTTAAAGAATGGAACAATTATATGAATAAAAGCTTAATTTATATCAGTGAACACTCTATATAGTTCACTTTGAGCGACATGCATGGATTCTTAAGAACTGGGAGACAGGATTCATATGGAGGGCACAGTCCATAACTGCAGTAATCCAACGGTATTCTGAAGCTGAGCTTGCAGAGATGCTGGATATACATCTTGTTAAGTTCAATACGCAGGGCCATGCCTTGTTTCACTGGAAAGCTGCCCCGTGCCTCACATCATCATGGTGGCCTGATCTGAGGTGAATCCCTCAGTGTTCCTCTAGACTCCCCAACTGTGCAGGCCACTTTGATGTTTCAGACCTGTCAGTTCTCTGGCCTGAATGTGAGGAAAGCTCTAAATATCCCTTCTATTCCCTCTCCACACCCATGTATTGAGTCTAAGAAGAAAATTCACTTATTTGCCAAGGTTAACATATGTGTTTGCTAGACGATCTATATGTAATCTGACAAATTATTGTAAAGAAAAATATTAAAACTTAAAAAAATCAACACACAAGTTATTTATAATATAGTCAGATACACAAGGCAAAAACACTGGATTAAATACCATAAGTATAGGGTGATATACAACAAATTCTCAAATGGGTGGTGTAGATGATGTGTATTATGGTCCCAAAGAAGGGATCAAGGTAAGAAATTACTTGAGGATGTTTTTACAGTTTCAAAAATATCCAAACCGATAAAAATTAGAATGACATATTTATCACTTTTTTTTAAACATTCCTAATTAAGGATAAAAAGTCTAAGTATCTTTTTTCCCAACAAACCAACCAATCATTTAAAGAGGGATGATGCTCTCACTGTATCTCTACAATCTGGTATCAGCAGGTTAGGACCAAGGTCTGACTCAGGTCTGGTGAGGCAGCCATTTGCAACCCAGCTTTAATCTCAACTCAGCCAAAGGACTAAGGAAAACCAGTAGGCACACTTCTGTCTTTTTTCCCAGCACATAGTAGATGATCTCCTGTGGTGGCTTTTTTATCTTATCAATTGTGGAAAATAACTATCTATGTAGGGCAGTTAGATAGCAATAACAAAACTGGATAAGAAAGGACTTTTTAATTCCTGGGGAAATACCACTTCACTTAAATAGCCAGTTATATAAATTATTTCTGTTTTTGTGGATTACTAGATTCTATCTTTTTGGTGCTTCATTTCTTGGGCTCTAATTACAGAAGTCTTTAGGAAAAATCACTCTTCATACCTCCTTTGTGACCTTTGAAGGTCACCACACAGCTAGCATCTTCAGCTGACCATATCTTCAGCTGGGCATCCATTCCCCCACTCAGAACCACAAGGCCTGATGGGAAAAACCTGCAACAATTCACATCAAACACATGTCCTTCCAATACTCTCTGGAAAAACAAAAGAGAATTCCATGCTAGTTCTCTTGTCCATCCTTTGATGTCCTCTTACCTCCCATATCCCTGGTCCCTTAAATGATGTATCTACATGCTGGATTTTAAGACAAAAGAGATCCAAAGAATCTGTTTAGTTCATCTGTCTACCAGGTAATGTTCTAGGAGCTGTTGGCTCCCTTTCCTGGACTTTGGCTGTAGATGTTGTGAATTTGATCTCCAGAGCTCTCACAACTATCCATAATTCTATTTGTACACATAAGGAGATGAGGAGGTTTGAGGGCTCTTTTACTTAAAATCCTCTGTACAGGTTGAGGGGCTCAGCCATACAGTCAGTGTACTAGGTACTCTGTCTTAGAAATGTATCACTGAAGGCAGTCATATCAAGGTACCATCCAGACATTCACTAGCCAGGCTCTCTTACTGTTTCAGCCCCAATTTGTTCTGGCAAATCATCAAACTTGAGCCTGGTTCTCATATTAACAAGTGGAAGAAAAAAGACCAATCAAAATGTAGTGTTCCTACATTTTCAGAATGGGCCACTCTTCTTTCCATGACCCAGTCTAAGGTTTCTCAGACCACCCTAAAAGTGTATCCAAAGCCTTTACTCTGAGCTCTCCATTGGAAGCCTGCCAGATCTTCATGCTCCCATCGGTGCTAGAAGATACACCAAGGCCTCCTCCGCTGGAAATGTCCAGGCATGTTATCTGTTCAAAAGACAAAACCAGTGTTGTAACCAGTGTTACAAATAATGAAATGCTCTTCTTTCCTCGAAATTTTAAAAACCTCTCTCAGTTAACACTCCTCTAAGACTTCTTCAAGCCTGTGCTTCCCCACCCAAAGAACATGT
This sequence comes from Madoqua kirkii, assembly GCA_006408675.1. Taxonomy (NCBI): domain Eukaryota; kingdom Metazoa; phylum Chordata; class Mammalia; order Artiodactyla; family Bovidae; genus Madoqua; species Madoqua kirkii. The sequence continues at coordinate 44,350 of SJYC01109857.1, forward strand.
ATTTCATATGAAGGCTGAGTTATCGTCACTGATCTCCCAACAAGGCTAGAGCCAAAAACCTTTATTTCTCAAAACAAAACGATATTCTTGTAGTCATATATAACCTCCTGCAGTTTATATAACTGTAAAGTCCCTTATTCCCATATCATTTCCATAGTTTCCACCTTTTGCTATGTTACTTTAAAATTAAGATACCTCTCCTGATTCTTAGGAACCCACTTACACAAAAGACAGACTTCCAAGATGCACCAGAAGGATTGAAGGAAAAGCAAAGATGCTTCCATTCACTACTTCACACTGCCTCTGTAACACCTTAATTGTGTTTGTGTATTTCAGAACAAGTAACAGAAAATTCAAATTGCCAGCACCCAATGGATCCTCGAAAAAGCAAGAGAGTTCCAGAAAAACATCTATTTCTGCTGTTTTGACTATGTCAAAGCCTTTGACTGTGTGGATCACAATAAACTGAGGAAAATTCTGAAAAAGATGGGTATACCAGACCACCTAACCTGCCTCTTGAGAAATGTGTATGCAGGTCAGGAAGCAACAGTTAGAACTAGACATGGAACAACAGACTGGCTCCAAATAGGAAAAGGAGTACATCAAGGCTGTATATTGTCACCCTGCTTATTTAACTTATACGCAGAATACATGATGAGAAACGCTGGGCTGGAAGAAGCACAAGCTGGAATCAAGACTGTTGGGAGAAATATCAGTAATTTCAGATATGCAGATGACACCATCCTTATGGCAGAAAAGTGAAGAAGAACTGAAGAGCCTCTTGATGCAAGTGAAAGAAGAGAGTGAAAAGGTTGGCTTAAAGCTCAACGTTCAGAAAACTAAGATCATGGCATCCGGTCCCATCACTTCATGGCAGATAGTTGGCAAAACAGTGGAAACAATGGCTGGCTTTATTTTTCTGGGCTCCAAAATCACTGCAGATGGTGACTGCAGCCATGAAATTAAAAGATGCTTACTCCTTGGAAGGAAAGTTATGACCAACCTAGACAGCATATTCAAAAGCAGAGACATTACTTTGCCAACAAAGGTCCGTCTAGTCAAGGCTATGGTTTTTCCAGTGGTCATGTATGGATGTGAGAGTTGGACGGTGAAGAAAGCTGAGCGCCCAAGAATTGATGCTTTTGAACTGTGGTGTTGGAGAAGACTCTTGAGAGTCCCTTGGACTGCAAGGAGATCCAACCAGTTCATCCTAAAGGAGATCAGTCCTAGGTGTTCATTGGAAGGACTGATGTTGAAGATGAAACTCCAATACTTCGGCCACCTGATGCAGACAGGTGACTCATTTGAAAAGACCCTGATGCTGGGAGGGACTGGGGGCAGGAGGCGAAGGGGACAACAGAGGATGAGATGGTTGGATAGCATCACCAACACAATGGATATGGGTTTGGGTGGTGGACAGGGAGGCCTGGTGTGCTGTGGTTCAAGGGGTTGCAAGGAGTCAGACACGACTGAGTGACTGAACTGAACTCAACAGAAAATTCTCAGATTCCCTTATGCAATTTCAGTATTAGGAATCACTTCATGAATAAGCCATGATTAGAATGCCAAGTCTTTTTCATATACATGCATATGTATTATCCCCTTTATATTAAAAAACACCCAGTTGCAAATATTCCAGAAATGTAAGACTGACATATATAATTCCAGCCATATTCCCAGCAACTACGATTCTCATATGACCTAAATTTTTTTTTTAAGTAGGAATTTTGGCTTTAATTATTCAACTTTCCAGTTTACATTTCTATGCCAATTAAGTCATAATGAATAGATGTGGCAAAACTAAAGGGATTATATAGGTCAGCTCTAACACTAAGATTTTCTCTTCTTTATTTGATTCCTCAATAAAAGTACTGTTAATTGTAGTTCCAATTTAAGGATTATGACAACAATTAACATTTATATCATGATTCATCATTTATAAAATGATGATCATTTTCAAATACACTGAATCATTTGATCCTCATAATAATCTCAATCTGCCCCTAGCTTCTCATTGGTGGATTCTGCTTTCACACTCATGTCTAGGAGACATTTCTCAGATCTTTCTTCTCCAACAGATACCACCCTAATCCTTGGCCTGACAGTGACTAGCAATACTGTCAATTTCAACTCTGGCTTCCCAACTACATGATGAGCTTTGCAAGTGTCAGAACCATGTCCAGCACCACTTTCTTACACAAATCATAGGCTATGTACATAGTAACTATTCAACAAATACCTAATACCAGTTTGGGAATAAGGATGAAGCACCTCATCAAAAGATAAGAAAGTAAAGCCATCTGACCTGTATCAAGGAGACCAACTACTGTCCCCATTCACAGGGTCTCAGAAACAAAACATATTTAACACTTTCCTACTCACCCTGAAATCAATTTAATCCCTAAAGTAACATAGCAAAACATCTTTCCTGACTCATGTGGCATCTATCTTTGGCTTTATAAAAGACACCTGAAATTTAACCTGTCCAAACAGAATCCTTATTTTCCCGACAGTGTAAGTCGCTTGGTCGTGTCTGACTCTTTGTGACCGCATGGACTATACAGTCCATGGAATTCTCCAGGCCAGAATACTGGAGTGGGTAGCCTTTCCCTTCTCCAGGGGATCTTCCCAATCCTGGGATCGAACACAGGTCTCCCGCATTGTGGGCAGATTCTTTACCAGCTGAGCTACAAGGGAAGCCCTCTGCTCCCTACCAATAAAACTACTTGTCCCCCACTTAGTAAATGACCCCAGAATTTATCCAATTCTCAGGCCAAATCTTCAGGATTATCCCAACTCCTCATTTTCTCTCATATCCAAGTCACTGACAAATCCTATCTGGTCCCACACCCTAGAATACAGGCTCTACACCACCATTCTATTCATTGCTATAGCTTCAGTGCCAAGAAGAGTATCTGGAATATAGTAGGTGATTAGTAAGTGGGTGAACCACCTAATAATGAGTTCAAATAAGAGAAAGAGAATAAGAAATAGAATAAAAGAACAATTAATGTGTGTGTGTGTTTTTAAATGACCTGTTCCACAAAAGGTAAGCGGTTCTCCAAACACCTGAAGGAGTTCACCACTTCCTCCCCTCGAGGTCTTCAGTTCTATATTTATATATTACAGTGGCTGTCAACAAGGAGCAATTTGTTTCTGGGGGGGGGGGGACATGTGGTGATGCATAAACATTTTTAGTTGTCAGAACTGGGGATGCTATCTAATTGACCACTTGTAGGTAGAGGTCAGGGATGCTGCTAAACATCCTACAGTGCACAGAATAGCCTCCTATGAAAAAGAATTATCTAGCTTAAAATGTCAATACTGCCAAGGTTGAGAAACTCTGACATACTGTTTGGTACCCTCTTAGTTAATAAACTCTCCCTGGAGGGGATGGGGACATTGGGTTATCATCTCAGTTATAGATCTTTGAGGCCCTAGTTCCTCAACCTAAAAGGTAATTAAGTCTGGACTATCCATTTCTTCCAAAGTGATAGTACACTGAAAAGTAGATTATAGATAATACCAGCTGTCTCTTTCCTCCAAATTTTTATTAAAGAAGGAAAGAGAATTAACATTTGCTGAACAGCTATTAAATGCCAAACATGAACAGACACTATTCTCATATAATCCACTCAAAAATCTTTTAAGCATTAGTAAGAAATCTGATGAGAAACTTGAGGTTTAAGAGGTAGTTAAGTAACTTCCCTAAGGTGACAGAGCAGAGCCAGGATACAAACCTAAGTCAGAGTCTAAAGTTAAACATCTATCTATTCCTTAGTTACAGAAAAAGAACAGACAGATCAATGGAGCAATTATAAATACTGGATATAGATGACAATTCACGTTCTTGAGAAAAGGATGGATTATTTTGTAGTACTGTAACATGCTAATCATTTCAAAAAGAATTGTTACAAACACTGTAAATCAAATATACTTCAATAAAATAAATTTTAAAAGTTAAATTAGACCCCTACTTCAAATCAAGTAACAAAAATAAAGTTTGAAATGCAAAAATTAAAACATAAAATTCAAAAATTATCATATTTATAATTGTATTTAACAAACACTATTTATATTGTGTTTGCCAGGTTCCAGGCCCAATTCTAATTGCTTCAATCCTCACAACAACCCTAAGAGATAAATATTTTTACTCCCACTTTAGTACAAGAAGGTTAAACAACTGGCCTGAGGTCACACAGTTAAGGTGGCAGAACTGAAATTCAAATTCAGGGGATCAAATCCAATAAGCCTGACTCTAGAGTCCCTGCTCTTACCCATTACATTGTGTAATTTAAAGTATGTGTGTGTATATATATATATATATATTTATATAGACATAAAATCAAAGACTATCCTAAGCAGGACCCCAAAGGCAGTCATCATAAATTTATAGGTTTTATTATCTAGAAAATTAAATATTTTATATGTCAAGATACCATAAACAAATAACAATGAATGATAAACTAGTAAAAAGCTATCTGCAAAATACATGGCAAAAGATCAATACCCTTAATATAAGAAGAGTTCTTATCAATAAAGAAAAAAATTCACTTAGAAAAATGGGCAAATGACATGAAGAATGGTCAATAAATATATGAAAAAGTGGTCAATTCATAATTAACCAAAGGAAATGTAAATTAAAGTAGCAATGAAACATCATCCCTCAATGGTAAAACTTTAAAAAATTTGAATAGCCAGCATTAGCAGAGAATGTCAAGTCAGACTGGTACAAAAGCAATAAAAGTAAAAAAAGTCTTTTTAGGCAATTGATAGGGCCCAGTTGTAGGTCAGTCAGTCGGAAAATTCAGTACAAGTAGAAAATAATAAAAAAGGATATAAAAATACCCCTACATTTAATTTTAACTCAAATACTAATCTTTTCATGAGTCCACTAATTACTATAAAGACTTGACTTTCTTGTAAAAAACTCTAACCAAATGGTACACAACTTTTAGTTTCTTGAAAGCAAAGCAAATCTTTAGTCACACTTACAATCTAAGAGCAAAACTTTATCCAGGGTTTTTTAAAGAAATCTTTTCCCTAATACTGTACTACATTTATTTTGTCCAAACTACCAAAATAGCAGGTTTTAAAAAACTCTTCTTGGGAATTCCTGGCAGTCTAGTGATTAGGACTCCAGGGGGAGTCCCCAGTTGAAGGTTCAGTCCCCAGTTGAAGAACTAAGATTTTGCATGCTGTGTGATATAGCCAAAAAAAATCCTCTTCTGTATCAAGTTTCTAGAAATCAATCAAATTGAGTTTCCAAAGACATAGTCACTCTGCCTTTCACACTTATATTTCACTGGCTTAACATATTAACATAATTTCAAACACAGTACAACAGA